>VYZQ01025578.1:16430-33402 GCA_013400655.1 Mystacornis crossleyi | reverse complement strand
ATGTGGCACTCAGTGCCATGATTTAGTTGAGGTGGTGTTAGGGCATGGGTTGGACTCAGTGATCTTGAAGGTCTCTTCCAACCTGGTGATTCTGTGATTCTGTGTGATTCTTTGCTTGCCAGCTTATTCTATGTAAAGGAAACAACTACAGAAATACTTTGCAATCATCTCTGAAAAACAAAGACAATTGGAAATGTCCTGGTCTCACAAACAGTTCTAAGACAGAAACAAATTACAGGCATTGCTTACAGACAGCTTTAGTAATCAAAACTCAACTATAAAACTTTAAAACATAGCTTCAGCACACAGAAATGCTGTATCTGCTAACAGTTGACTGCCAATTCTCCTATAAGAGAAATACAAAATATTCCATGCTGTACTGTGAACTTGATAAAACTGATACGAAATTTCCCTGAGTAGTTGATATTGGCACATGAAAATAAAGCAAAGCTCAGCAGGACACATGAAATTCATGCATTTCCAACGTAATTCCAAATAGTATAGTATAAATCAGCATGGGCATGTAATTCTTGGCTCTCTTGTTTGACATAAGCAAAGCAGAAATTATGTGTTGTTGCAGGTGTTTTGCAAGCAAACATGACGCCCAGCTGATTGTTAACAGATGAACTTCTTTCAAAAGAAAATGAGCTGAAGGAAGATCTCAAAGCTGACAAATGAAAAACCCAGGTGGAAGCAGTTATGACCATTCCTGGGCTGGAGCAGTCGGAAGCTATTGTTTGTGCCAGGATGGCACTGGAAAACAGGCTGCTCCGAGGGGAAGCAGGAGCAGGAGCAGGCTCGAGAAGCATTTTGGGGGATGACAGCCACTTCCAGCTGGGCCAGTGGCTGGGTTGCTCAGCATGGGCAGAACCATTTGGATCAGAGCTTGTAAGAAAATGTGCACCTCACACTGAAAGCTACAGAACACCTGCAACTTGTGTTCTCTGAAAAAATCTGCAGTTTCCAGCCCCTCAAAGCCAAATTTTAAAGTTTTATAACCTATAATACTGCTAATCATAACAAAGATCATCTGGTTCCAATCCCCTGCCATAGGCAGGGACACCTTTCACTAGACCACCTTGCTCTGAGCCCCACCCAATTTGGCCTTTAACACTTCCAGGAATGGAGCACCCACAGCTTCTCAGGGCAACCTGTTCCAGCACCTCACGACTCTCACAGTAAGTTAGTTCTTCCTAATTTCTGACCTAAACGTACCTTCTTTCAATTTGGAGCTTTTACTCCTTGTCCTATCTCCACGTGCTCTTGCAAAAAATTCCTCTCCAGGGATTTCTTTGTTTTTTATATGAAACCCCATATGTGTAAAATACCTTTAGGTGTTAAAGATGGAACCTCTCTACTACAGGTCCCATTTACTATTGAAGCTATATTTTATATACAATTCAAAGGCTGAGCACACAGCCTTTGCAGTGCTGATTAGAGCAACAAAGGGAAAAAAAAGGTCAGAAAAAAAATTTGATCTTTGGAAAGTCATTTATACATTATAATAAAATTCAACCATTTGATTTTCAGAATAATTACTTCAAGTTCCATGGATATGCTCTTTGTAACAGAAAAATATATGTAAAAAACATCTAAAATATTAAGAGGGAATATTATCAATATCCCTGACTTGCCAGTCTGGGTGAGACATCTTGCTCTGGGCTTTTTCCTCTATTTTGCTGCCCTTCTGAAAAACTCCTGTGTAAATCACACTCTGCAGGTTCACCCTCCTTAACTGCAGGATGTTTTCAAGAGACAGCAGTTATCTGTAGCTACCAGCCAGAGGGGGAAAAAAAATTAAAAAGGCTATAGACACACAGAGGCCTGGCTGCTCCTGGATTTGATCAGAAATCACTTCTCAGCAGTGACACATAATACTGTTTTCAGGCAAAACATGAATAAACATGTGCATAAACTTTTGATTCAAAGCAATGCCACACTAGTTCTGTGATCCATCAGATCTCAGAAGATAAACATGATGTGATGGGGCCATTTCTTGCTAGAATGGCTTCCAAACAGCAAGTGGAAAGCTGCAACTACTTGGTGATTGAGTGGATAGGACACTTCTCAGTGTGCGTAACATGTGGCCAGGCAAAGCAGCAGGAACCACTTGCTCTTGGGTAAAACAGATAAAACTAAGCTGAGAAAGACTGGTCAGAAAACAAGGATTCAGCCTAAAAAAAAAAACCAAAAACTGAAGTGTTGACATTCACAACACTTTGGGTTTTGCTTTTAAAAAATAAAATGGAGGAGAAAGAAGAAAATATTTCAAACATTAGTTGAGGAATTTATACCCAAGTGTAGTCCCCCACCATTATTGTACAGACCTGCTCCACAGGACAGTCTGGGAGTCAGACTGGAGCCCAGCCAGGTCACCTGCTTGCAAGTGTGTCTTCAGCGACAGCTTTATGGTGCCCCACACAACATTCCCAGAGGGCAAGCTCAGGTTCCCTCTCACCCAGATAGCTAGGCACTGCTCCATCATCTATTTTGGAATGCGGTTGGGCCCAGCATTCCGTGCAGCTTCAGCTAGCCCATCCTTTTGAGGACAGTGAGAGACACACACTCAAAGGCATAAGAAAAAAATGAGTATTCACCAGTGCAGAATAACCCAGCACCCTTTAAATACATGTGTTTTTACCCTCTGCTGTGAGGACACCTGGCATGCCTGAACAGCCTGATCACTGGCTGAATCCAGGACACCTGATCCAGGGAGTAGAATGATACCAGTGCTATTCCATCAAGTACTGCTCGGACCTTTGCTTCGTATGAGTACGGACTGGTAAGTCTGGTGCCTGAGCCACAGTCTAGCTCATCTCCCCTATTTCCCCGGTGATATTGCCCATGCAGAACATTACACATTTTCTGCACCAAACTGTTGAGCAGCTTCATCCTGCACTGTGAACCAGCTGCCCTCGTTCACCAGCTGGAGACATCAGGTTTTGAGGGTTTCCTTTGTCCTCAGACCTACCAATGACTGCACGTGTAAAAAGCCTAATGAATTAATAATGCAACCAAGGCAACAGTGTGCTCATGATCAACTTCAGGACTGAAGTCCTATCAGACTAACTGTACAATAACGGGTGCTGCACATCAAACAGGAGTGCATGGCTGTCAAAAGGACACGAGTGCTTCAACAGAAAAAAACAGGAACGTGCTGCATTGGCTTGTGCCAGCTCTATTTAAAGGATCTAGAAGTACTGTGGTACATAGAAGGGGATTAAAAGAAGGATTGCAGAACCTCAGCGAGATGTCATCTTAATGTTATGCAACTCCTTTCTCGTGAAAACAAAGGGTAGATTCAGTAAGACCTAAGCAGCCTTGCTTGTGCAAGGCTAAATCCTACCCTGACCTCTCACTGATCACTGCTTTAACTCCACACCAGCCCCAAGCACTGAAAGAGGAGAACAGAGAGACCTTCTAGATAGTGAAACCTGCTCTGGCAGAGCAGGCAACACATTCCTTTGTACCAGCCTCTCCAAGGGGAGTGGGAGCAAAGAGTTTCCAGTGAGAAATGAGAAACAGATGCCAAAGAGGAGGTGAAAGCATAAAGGGGCACCAACAGCTCTTCACAGAGGGACAGAAGCAGAGAGACACAAAGCAAACCTTTGGTGTAACAACAACTGCCGCAGCAACAACAGAGCCCTGCCTGGGATCACCAGGTGTCCTCGTAACAGCAGGACAGGCTCACTTCTCCACAATTCCTCATTAATTTGGTGGGATGTCAAGTCAGACTAAATCTAAGATTCTGCCAATAACCCCACCCAGTTTGGATCAAAAGGTGGCACCACCAGGGCTCTGAAAGGAGCCACCATCCAGGGAAGCCAGTCTGAATTACCCCATCACTGTGAAAAGTTAGAGGCTCACACTGGGTTCTTAGCATTAGTATTTTGTACATGTTGCTCAGCAAACCAAACTTCTTCTATGGTAACCTTTTCTTAGGATTTCTCCTATTTCTAAAAGGTTTTAAAACAAAAAGACAAGGGGGGTGGGTGGAGGAATAAACACTCTAAAAGAAACCCCACACAAATTACTTATAATTTGTTACTTGTCAAACAGTGGCTTTAACATGCCGAAAGAATAAACGTCTCATACAGTGTGACTGATGTACTTACTTGTCCAATTAGCACTGCAAACAAACATAAATATCTCATTAAAATATATACATGTATATTACTTTGCTTTCCTACACTTTACAACTTCCAGTATATTTCTAAAATGCATTTCATTTTAGGAGAAAACACTCCATCACACTCTCTCATCTGCAGATACCTTTGCATGCTGATGCTTCTTTGTTATTAACAAAGCTTCTGCTTTATGTGGGATTTGTCATGGAATATAAAATAAATACCTACAAAAATGTTTTACTCAAGCAATCAATAGAAACTCTCATTGAACAGGAGAGGGTTTTTTTGTGGTTTGTGTGCGTTTATTTGGATGCAGTACTGCTTGCATAGACTTGTAAATTACATTGCAGTGTTCTCCACTCTGTTATTGATTGATCTGAGATTTTTTGGCAAGTCATTTCACCACCATGCGGTTCTGTCTCTTCCCACCTATCCTCTAAGTCTAATTACCCTTTATAAACCTTTTGGGGCAGCAACTGTTTTTCACTGCCAGCTTGTAGTACTGTCACCATGGGATCTCATTTCAGTTGGCTTGGTAGGCTAGTAACAACATTCTTGTTGTAAGAGATTAATTTTTTAAAGAATCAAATGAAAAAATTAAGAAATTACATTGGAGAAATACAGTACCAGTTCTATGGATAAACTACACATATTTAGAAAGAGCCTTTCTTCCTAAAAAGCTAGACATGCTTTAAATAACATTTAAAAAAAGAAAAACAAATGAAACCATTAGAAGTCAGCACAGAGGACGAAAATCATTATGATTACGAAACTCAGCAATTTCCCAAGGGTTTTTAAGAACTCTATCTCATAGCCTAGGTCAAGAGACCAAAGAGGGAAGGAAGTTTTACATAGTCCCAGCTTCCCTCCTCACACTGAAATTCACAGAGGTAACTGAGGACATCAAGAATAACTCCCTGTCTGCGGACTCTGAATAAGTTGGGGTTTTTTTTTAAGTGATTTTTAGAATCTGAAAGCTATTCAGATAGTCTAGTAACAAGGGCAATATTAGTCTCTAAAGGGATACAAGTGAAGACTTTTGTTTTACTGTCCCAGCTGCAAATCTCTTTACCAGAAGCATCCTCCTCACGAACTGGCCAGCAATGCACAGATACAGAGGGAGGAATTTTGCAGCTCGTGCAACCTGTTCCTACAGCAATTGGTGAGAAAGCTGCTTACTACTTACCAGAAATCTTCTTAGTATTGACCCAAAAGAACACTATTTGGGTCCCAGCTGGATTTACTACTTTTCTAGAGCTGAGTCACAGCTTGAGTCACATGCAGGAGGTGCTTTCTCAGATATCAAAAAATCTTCAGCTTCTCCGACTTTTACACTCAGAAACATTAATTTCACTACCCTTAAAGCACAGGCACAGATGTGAATCCCTATCAAGGCAAAGCAGCTGTTACACTTCTGCAGGTAAGATTAACTGTACACGAACCCATACAATATTTCACACATATTTAAAAGTGGCATTTTTAAGTTTTATGGGTTCATCTCTTCTGAAGATTATTTTAGTACTGAAGTATCACAGGCTTAACATAAAAACTCAACATAAATATGAATCCAGAAGACTTTTTAATTGATATTTCAATTACTGACTTTTAATTTTAATTGAGCAAACCCAACATCTTGATTTTACTTTTCTTAGCAAAACCTCCAGTACTGTGATGGATTCTTTTCCTGAAATATTTTATGCTAATATTACTGGAAAATGACCAAATAGAGTATTGAAAAAGCTCTTTTTACTTGCTTATCAGAAATTCCAGTAATTCTCCTAGAAGTTTACAGGGCAGAAATGTTCTTCCGCATGTAATCAAGCAGATAAAATGAAAAAACAAATTCTTCAAGAAACATATTCTCTGTACACAGTCTAACAAAGATATTTTGAAGAAGCTTCACTAGCAGTAGCTATAATAGAAAAACCATGAGACAACAGACCAGCACTACCAATAAGAGAAGCCCCACATCACTAATAACTATTATATTCTCTTAAATGCAAAAATATTGCTAAACTTTTATCTACTTTAAAGCTTCTATCACCAAGACTAAATTATGACCAATTTGAGTTACAGATCCTATGTTAAAATGATACAGAATATTTCCAGCTACTAATTCCAAGAAATTCATTATGTTAGACTCTGAATTTAATGTGAATACTTCCTTACATTGCCATAGAAACAAGAGACTCCCAACTTGAAATTGTCATGCTAGTTGCTACAACAAAAAGGCGGTTTCTCACCAGCTTTCAGATTACATGCATGAGACAACAAGCAGATATAACAAAACCACATGGAAAGGGAAACCAGAAATACCAGTAAAAACAATAACTATTCAATTACTATATATATATATGCATATATATACGAAATGAAGAGGGGTCAGAGCAAGCCACCTAGTATCATCAAGTACAGAATAGGCATCCCAGTGGGCCTGAGCTTCGAGGAGTTTTCCAAATTAGTAGTATAGTGGCTGAACAGGGAATTTGGGGGGTAATCACATTTTACCTAACCAAAGCACTCAATAGTTTAATCTGAAGAAGTGTTCAGCTCCTCCATCAGTCTGATACAAGAGTTCAGCAGCTCCTCCCTTTCCCAATTCACAAGGATTTCATTTCCATGATAGGAGCACCTACATGATCTTTTAGCTTTTTAAGCTTGCAACAGGGTTCTGCAACACTTTGAAATATAAAATGCTGTTACTATTAAAAAAACCCCAAGGACAGAGAATTAAAATATAACGTGAGTAATACTTGTTTATACTAACATACCATTTTGGAAACGTGCGAGAGGCTTATGTGACATTTATTAATGCAGACTTAGCACAAAGAAAGACTTAGTAAGGAAATAACAGAAACTAACACAGCCATTCTATTTCAAACTAGCTAAAGAATCAGCTGTGTGAACGTAGTATGATAGAAACTATTCACTGTAACTCATATGGGGTACAAATAGGACAATCTATCAGTTTTCAGTCTAAGTAGAAAAAAAAGGTGTGTGTTATAAGAACTTGCATGTGAAATGGATGTCCTGGAGTGAGACAGATGCCCAGTTTGTTTCCTTTCAGCTTCTGTAGTACAGGTTAGGTCTCACTTTATGAAATGGCAATATTTTATCAAAAATATACAGATTAATTCATGATTGGCATGAAGGAAAAAAAGCTGGATTTTTTTTGTGTCTGTGTGTTACAAAAAGAACCTTAAAATGTGCAATTTAAAAAAATCATATTGCACATTTCATTTTCACAAATGCAAGGACAATGTGAGATACAAAGATACCATTAAATAGGTAAGTAATAAAAGACAACTTGTACCTCTTTTCAGGAAGGATTTCCACTCTGGAATACGAATGTTACATTAACACAGCTACATAATGTACTTGCTGATACAGAGTAGAAAATTTTGCTCATTATATTCTACCACTAGTTTCCATTGTTCTGCTATGTATAGTGAATCTATGAGGACTACTCATAATGATGAAGTCTGTTTCTAGGTTTTTTTTTTTCCTTTTTTTCCTGCATACTGAGGACACAGTATTTCTTCTGAGTTTTTGAAAACAAACACACTATGATCTGCAGAGACTGAGTGATCTAAATTTTGTTCTCAGTGTCTGACCTAACAGAAAAACCCTGGCCCCTAGTGTAGCAATCTGGGAACTCTGTGAACAATTTAATAATTCTGGATAATTCAGTGAAATGACTGCCATCAGTGGCTATAGAGACTGCCATATGTTGTCAAGGCTGTGTCACGTATCTCCCAGACCAGGGACAGTGGGAGATTGTTATACCAGGTTTTCTCCCATCAGAACAGGCATGATCTGGAATCATGGAACGCCAGATTTCTATGTCAAAACAAGTTTCTGCATGCTTTCTGAAGTGAACTCAAGGACAGAGGGTAGAAATATCTTACTGGCAGAATAAACTAGTTGGTGCTAATGCCAGACCTGAAAGATGCGCTACTTGAAAGGTTCAAGATAAACTCCAGGGACAGAGGATGGTGCTTGACTAGCACAAAAAGTGTGGAGTGGGCAAGAAGAAAGGACATCAGTGGCAGATAGGCCTCCATGGTTTGCAAATATATGGGGGACCTCCATGAAGTACACTGTTCTGAACCAAGGATGGCTCAAGAAAGCAATGAAAATATTATATAGAATTGTATATAAAAGGCATTATTTCATCCATGGATGTGGCAGCAGACAGCCAATTTGTCTTGTCTGAAAACCACAAAACACATGCACATTTGGTTTTTTAATTCCATTTTCATACGGTGTTGAATACCTGAACTGCTGCCCTTGCTTCCCAAGGTCAGAGGTCTGAAAAGAAAGGTGCAGGAGTGCTTCAGTGTTTATCATACTGCACTACCTCTGAAGGTCCATGATACCACGACTGTTTCAGTACCAGCGAAGCAGGATGCAGAAACAGAGCCACGGAGGCCAAAGTGCTGCCTCAGCAGCAAGGAGCCCAGCATGCAGTTCTGTCCATAACTAAACGCTACCTGGCAAATCTCTTCTTTGTAGAAATGTCACATACACGTATGAAAATCATGTGTTTCTCCTCCACTTCTCAGGCAGCACCATTGTTCCAACCCTAATTTCATAAGAACTTTGGACAGAAATACAGATGCGTAACTCGTGCTTTCAGCTGAAGAAGCAGGAACGCTATTTTTTCCTTCAAAATGAGTTAACTGTACATGTTTTAGAGGGACAGCTTTAGACCAGCATTCTTCTAGAGAAACCAGGTGGTCGTGGCTTGGACTGGTGCACCATTCGCTGCATATAAAACTGACTGCATGGCTGGGCCTAGAGACTGGGGGCAATGCAGCTACATCCTGCTGGTCGGCAGTCACCAGTGGGGTTCCTCAGAGCCCAGTACTGGGGACAGGCCTGCTTAATATCTTTATCCATGATCTTGTGTTTTCAGTTCTGGCCCACTCACTACAAGACAGACATTGAGGTGTTGGAGCATGTCCAGAGAAGGGTGACAGAGCTGTGGAAGGGTCTGGAGCACAAGTCTAATGAGGAGTAGCTGAGGGAGCTGGGGGTGTTTAGCCTGGAGAAAAGGAGGCTCAGGGGAGACCTTATCATTCTCTACAACTGCCTGAAAGGAGACTGTAGCCAGGTGGGGCTTGGTGTCTTCTCCCAAGTAGCAGGACAAGAAGGAATGGCCTCAAGTTGGACAGGAGAGGTTTAGATTGGTTATTAGGAAAAATTTCTTCTCTGAAAGCCTTGTCCAACATTGGAAAAAGCTGCTCAGGGAAGTGGTTGAGCTACCCAACCCTAGAGATGTGGCACAGTTTAATGGTGGACTTGACACTGCTGGGTTAACTGTTGGAATGAATGATCGTAAAGGTCCTTTCCAAACTAAATGATTCTATGATTTCAACATGTTTTGAGAAACTAAGACAGACCTAGGAAGCACGTATTACCTATGCTGATTTTTCCTGTGCTGGAGGCACAGGGCTGTTCTCTTGAATATGACAGAGCATGTACATTCTAAAACCAATAATGTTGTACTTTAATAATCTCTACATATTTTACTGGGACTTTCACATAATTTTACTTTCTCCGTTGTGTTCCTTGTCTTACTTTCCTTTGTCTCAAATTTATGCATTACGGAAATAATCAAAGACATCCAGGAGAAATGTCTGAAGCTGATAAGCAGAGAGAAACAGCATTATTCATATATTACTAATCATAATGTATGTATGAATGAGAAGACACCTGGTAGTGCTGTGTTGACAGAAAGCTACCTTTTGATTAAGCTTTCTGGATTCTAGCAATCTGAAGGTACTGACTAAGAGTTCAAGAATCATGTAAAAAAGGATAAATACATGGCAGATACACACAAACAACAGGTTTCTTTCAGCTCAGCTTGTGGTGAAGACTCCAAATTGTGGCTAGCAGGTTTGAATAAATGAGAGATTTCAGGTTAGCATTAAAAGGACATTCAAACCACAAGTACTGTTTTTGAGATTATCATTTACAAACGAGGATTTTTGTCCAGTTTAGGAATGCTAAATAATTTTTGTTAAAGCCTTTAAATATCTTTCTTTTCTCTTGCTTCTGTCTGCCATTCCACTTTTCATTGGGTACTTTCAGCCTACAGTTAGAAATCTAGCCAAATGGCTAGAAAACTATGACACCTTCTTACTGAATAGATTTCTATGAGGTTGAAGAAAAGCTGTGAATGCGTTCATTATAACTGTCAGATATATATTTACTCCAAAACTTGAATGAAAATATACTGTAGCAATACCTGTATAGCAGTACTATACAAATTCTTCCACAATCTCAACCTACAGATGAAAACTCCTACCAGTCTCAAAAACCCCCAAAATTATACAAATGTGTAAGTGTAGTCTTATATTTATAAACAGCTAGGTATGTAAGAAAAAAAATTACTTCCAGAATGTTTACACAGCCAAGGAATATCACTATGTTTTTTGAACTTTGCCTTGATGCTCCTGAGTTAAAAAAAAAAAAAATTCCTTTATTTTTTATTTGTTTATAGCATCATGAGGAAAAGAAGAACAAGAAACATCTGCTTCTACAACTACTGCAGCACTTTCCTCTCCATCACCCTTTCTAAATCACAGTTGTGACCACCTCCTCCCGTAAATCCCTTCTGAAGGAGTGCTTTTTCCATGTATACACCACTTCTTGTAAACAAAAAATGTAGATGAATAATTTACAGAATCTTTCATGGCATGAAAGGAGCTCCTCATCTATAAGGAGCACAGAGAAGATCAAGAACACTGAAAGCAAAAGCTCAGAACCTGTATCTTTCATGGAATGCTGAATTAATGCAGGTGAGGTTATAGGAAGCATAAAGGAAGTCAGACACAGTTCTACCCCCTCACACCAGTACTCTCCTTTGATGTCAACAGTATCAACAGATGGACAAGTGTTACTGAGAAATTAACTTTACCTTATGTGACTAAACAGAACTAAGCAGAGCACTCTCAGTTATTTAATTTCTTCAAGGAAATGATGCACTAACAAAGTCATGGCCCCATGCTTTAATGGCACATTTGTAATTCTCAGGGAAGGAAAAAGACTGATGAATATAATTCTGCTGCCAGTGAACACAGAGCTCCTGACACGAAACATCACAAGCTCTCTGGAGGAGCTGAAGAATCAATCACAAGCTACATGAGTCAGAAGTCAGCTTCAATGGTCTTTAAATTAAGATGGACAAGCATAAGAATAACATAAAGTAATGGTAAAAAAAGAACTCTGAATTTCATTTCAGGAGTTAGTAAAATCCTAAGGAGCACAAATTAGGAAAAAGGAGTAGGTCTGAAGTACAGTTTATTTTCAAATACTATCTATGCAAGAATCAAAGAGAAAACTACAACCACGCAGGTTTTCAAGTTTCTTTGGGTCTGGTTTTTGCAAGACCGTTGTGACTTTTTTTATTCTAGAAAATCATGCATCTTTCTGTTGCAAAATACTGTTCTTCTTGTAAGGATAACTATGTCCAACATTCCCATCTTGGAATATCGTATATAGTGCTATCTAGGAATAAAAAAACCACCAAAAGGCTATTTATATGCACAGAGTGTTTTAATGAATGTAGAAGAGAATTATTTTTGACCTTAAAGAAGAAGAGAATTTTTTAAAAAACATAACTATACATAGGAATATGAGTATGAAGAAGTCTGCATTAAAATACTAACATTTTTACTAGCTAACATGGTATTTACATGTGCAGGCAAAACTTTGGAAAACCACAACATTCCTGTATTTCTCTGTCAAAAGGCTTGTCACAGACTTTTAAAGAAATTTTAGAAGTTCGGCCATGTTTTAATTGCAAAGCTTATGGATGAACCCATTAAGAAAAAACACTGCAAGGGTACTAAACTCCTTAGCCACAAATCAGTGGGTGTTGGGACAGTACCATCCTGTCCTTTTAGTCTTCGCTGGGAAACCACCATCATGGCTACCAGGAATAGGATGTGGAGGATGCAGTCTGCCCAAACTTGGCTGCTCTTGTATCCATCCTAATGAGGGTCCATTAGGACCCATTCCTGACTGGGAAAGCACTTGCAAATATGCTGAAGTCCATCTTTAGTCAGCAAAACATTCTAGCATACGCTTACTATTAAGCAAATGATTGGACTGAGAAAATTAAACAGGTTTTTAGTTCCTCCTTACATTATGTGTACTAAATGCCTTTTTTACATAAGGAGCCAAAGAATTAGGGGTTGGCGCTTGAAGTCTGAGTATTTAGAGTCAGATAAGAGACATTAGACAGTGTTCATATAAAGTGTTTCTGTTATTCATATTTCATATAGTATTACCACAAAATACTTCTAAAAATAAATTTAAATGCTCAGTTGATCAGATCATCTGGTTACTTAATACATCCAAACAATTTTCCTTGAGAAAGAGACGCATCAGGCAGGAGCTCCAGCGCAAAATCTGTTGCAATGCTCCTGAGTTCTGAAATCCATGTTTTCAGACTATTCATTGGGATTCTGCTGAGGGCATCTGTGGAAGTTTATGTAAAGAATAAAGATCCTGGTTTATGCAGTACAACCAAGTGGGCTGTTCGTGCAACCCTTCAAGGAGTGAGTCTGTGCACAGCACAGACCTGTGTCACCCACTGATGGGAACTACTGTGGATCTGAGACAGCAGTGATGAACAGAGAATGGAACTGGAGGCAACACTGCTCCCCATATGACTCTTCCCCATGTGATTACTTATCCAAATTAAGATGCCTTTCCTTAACACACTGCTACTTTCACAACTACGCATCTGTACGTGTGTGGGAAGAAGGCAGCACTTAATCCAAACTGTTCCACATGTAAAAACAAACACATTCGAAATTCAAAAGTATTTCTTTAAGAAACAGTGCAAAGCTCTTCTCCTCACTGGAGAGAGCAGAAGGTCAGAATGTACATTTGCAGTATGCCCAGCTAATGTAACTACTGTATACAGTTCTCTCACTGGAAGGGTATATATTCAAAAAAGCATGGGGCTTTGCAGAGAAAACCCTGCCTTCTTTATCTGATGTCACGGACAGCCTTGCCTTTGACTTCATCTGGGCCAAGACTTCATCCCTTGTGTTTCTAGAGATTCTCTGTGATTCTGCCAACAGTAGCACAGTAAGTGGCTCACAGAAAAAAACCTAACAAAAAAAACCCAAACAGAAAATAGTCTCTAAGGAATACTTCTCTGTGAACTCTTACAATTAAGACATCATCATCATCATCATCATCATCATAATTCTCACAGTCTTTTCTCCCCATGCAAACCCAGGCATAATTTCCTGCATTAAAACCCTATTTATTAGGTGTCATACCTATGTTGAATCATATCATGGAACTGCAAATCAGCTTCTCATGAAGTTTACTCCTCCTCATGATATGCAGCAACTCCTACATAATATGTTTGGGGTTTTTTATAACTTAAGATGTTTAGCTAACATAAAACAGCAATATTCCACCCAACTTTTCAAAAGAAGTATTTCACTTAGTAATGTGATAAATGATGAAGTATTTTATTATTTTTGAGAGAGGGGTGTTTAATCAAACATAACATAATGAAAAATCATGAAAGCACCTTTATTTTCTGTACTTCAAAACAGCTAATTCTTGAATTAGCCATTCCCTGATTTCATCTACAAGTGAATTTTCACTGCTCAATTGTCAAAACTTTCAAACAAGAGAAATACTCACAGTCTCTTAAGGATCACATTATAAATAGTCGTGTCCTACCTCCACATTTCTCTCTCTGATTTCATTCCTAGGCAGCACTGAAGCAGCAGCTACAGTCACATGGTGCATTCAAGGTCATGCTATTCTAATTGACAGAGGTATCATTGATAAATTATGCGGAAACAATGATAATGGAGTCATTAGCTTTGTTCCAGCACACTAAAGGTGCTTTATAATTAAAAGGAGTACAAAAGTTGCAAAAACATTTTATTGCTCAGCCTTTTCTCTCCTACACACTGCTGCAAAGCACTGTTAGAGAATAGTAATATCGGTGTAACGTGGTTGCCTATGCTTTGTCACTGAGGGGTGCAGGGACTATACGGGCTTACACTTGAAGGAGGAGTCAGGTAGTAAAATGCACAAACCATTGACCTTTTTTTTTTTATCTAATAGGAAGTTGGATCCAGAAGGCCTCTCTCTTTGGCGTAAAGGATGCTGGAGCACATGAAAGATCACTCCAGCCAGGAAGTCTTTCTCAGTCCAAGAATCTATGCTGAACTGTCATTTCCAAACACACAGTCATGTGGCCAGTGCTTTTGAGAACTCACATCAAAACTGTAGTGAGTTAACATATGGAACTGAAACTCCTCAGATCATGTATAGATACAGGTATAGATACATGGAATGGGGTAGAATTCAGAATTTACCCTTTATGTCTCATGCAGAAACTTGCAGTAATTCCCAGACTAAAAGCCTGACTAATGTCCCTAATTCATGTATGACAGGTAATTTATTAAGGGTGCAGACATTAATGAATCACTAGTGGTTGCTTTGACTTAAAGAGAAATATTAGAAAAACAGTGAAGAGATAGGACAGAGACTCTTTCACATAGCAACTCAAAGTAACCTTAAATTTGCCTTATTGTAAAGAATCTACAGGATTTCTGAAAAAAAAAAATTAGAATTGGATTCGACANTGCTTTGACTTAAAGAGAAATATTAGAAAAACAGTGAAGAGATAGGACAGAGACTCTTTCACATAGCAACTCAAAGTAACCTTAAATTTGCCTTATTGTAAAGAATCTACAGGATTTCTGAAAAAAAAAAAAATTAGAATTGGATTACAGACAAGCTACCCCTATCTTCTTGACACTTCAGCTGCTGCTTCTTTTTGAATCCCGTCACAGTAAGACCACTCACGCTAACATTATTAATAAAAAGAGGAAAGTACAGAGCAGGTTTCCTGGAGTTCAGGTGATCAGAGATGACACTATACTGCCAAGACAGAATCCATTATACTCATTTTTAATCTTCACTTATCACATGAACTATTGTGTCTCCCTGCATAGCCTGACTGTCAAGATATGATCTACAACATATTGCACAACTTACCCATAAGGACAAATAAAAAAATCCCAGATCGTATCTGTATTTAGAGGCTTGACCTCGTGGAGATAACTGAACATATCATAAAGTACATTCTGAAGGCCTGAGTGGAAATCAGATGCTTTCTACTGTTTTTGTCCAGTTTGGATAAACTAATAATTAGCATATTCTTCAAGCATTCAGAAGTATCACAAATTATATTTTAAACAATAAACTGTCAATTACAAAGAGGAAGTAAAATTGCCAAATTATACCCAATGTCAGAGAGATTCTCCTCTGTGTCCTCTGAGCACAGGCTGACGGCTATAGTTGCAGAGCACAAGTGCCTCTGATGCACGGTATCTAAAAACTTCCCACCGCAGAAATTCCCAAGTTTTCAATGGCTGGGCTCACTGCCCGGCTGGAATGCGTACTTTAGCGATACGCCTACAGCCACTGCACCACCCATAGCCAAGGAGCACCTACAGACTCGGTTCCCAGAGCAGCTCCTGTGCTCCAGAAATGCTGCTGGGGTAGCAGAAACCTCCTCACAAGCGTTCAGCTGCAGAGAGTTTAGCTCAGCATAGTTTGAAGAGGACAAAAACAAACATGTAAACAGCATCTGTGGCATCTCTTCTCTACTGACTTTCCTGGAAACGCAGTAAGCTATTATAGTACTTCAAAATAAGTAAGTGAAACAGAGGCGAGGCAAGAGTATACCTTTCTCCCCCAAAAGTTTCTTTCTGCCTGTCCTCTCACTTGCTCTGAGCTCCCCGTTCCCTGGGATTAGCGATCGTTTTCACCAGAGATCAAGTGAATGACTTTTCCACTAATGACACTTAAGAGATGCTAAAGCCACCCTGGGCGCCACCAGGGACCCGGCGCGGCGGCCGCCCCCGTCCCCACGCCAAGGCGCCCGGAGCGAGGCGAAGGCAAGGGCAAGCCCCGCTCAGCAGCCGGCCCCGGCCGCCGCTCCGACCCCGCGGCAGCGCCAGCGGCAGTAGCAGCCGCAGGAGCGCCGGGGGCCGGGGCCGGTGGGTCGGGAGGGGTGGGGCCCCGTCCCCGTGAGAACGGGGCTGCAGGGGGTGCTGCTGCCGCCGCCCGGCCGCCCCCCGCCCCCGGCATGGCGAAACGCTGTCACTGACGCACATTTAATTCGCCCGGCTGCGGGTACCGCGCAGCGCCGCTCGCATCCTCCCCCCGCCGCCGGGGAGGGGGCGGCTCCGGCGGGGAGGGGGAAAGTCAAACTGCAGCAACAAAGTTGCTCCCCCTCCGCTCCCCGAGACCTGCCCCGGCCCCCAAGGGGTGGGCAGAGAGGGGGGGCCCATGCCCGCCTTACCTTGCTTGACGCACTTGAGGCGGATGGGGTCCTTGCAGTGCTTGATCACGGCCAGCACATCCCTGATGGTGAGCCCGGCCACGGGGGTCTCGTTCACCTCCAGCAGCAGCTCCTCCGGCACCAACTTGCTGCCGCCCTCATAGGCCACCTTGCCGGGCTTCACTTCCCCCAGGTAGGGGAACTGCCCGTTCTCGGCGCCCCCCTTCAGCTCGAAGCCCAGCTGTCCCTCCGGGTTCCTCACGATCACGATCTCGTGGACTCTGCTCGTCCAGTGGCTTTTCTTCTTCAAGCCCTTGGACATTGCCGTGGGGATGCTCTGCCCGACTCCCTCCCTGCAGTCTGTGCTTCTTCTCCCTCCCTCTCTGCCCCCCTCCCCGGGGCAGCCGCGCTCCTCCGGGCAGGCTCGGGGCGGGCGGGAGCGGCCGCGGCTGTGCCGGCCGGCGGCCCCGCGGGCTGCGAGCTGGGTCGGGGAGCGCCTGTG
>VYZQ01025578.1:0-16399 GCA_013400655.1 Mystacornis crossleyi | reverse complement strand
ACTGCCCAGCACCGCCCCCGCCCGTGTCGGACACTGCCCAGCCCCGCCCCGCGCTGCAGCCGCGAGGGGAGCGGCGGCGCCTGGAGCCGTGCGGGGGCACTGCGTCGCTGGCCCGCGGGGGCTGAGGGAGCTGCCCAAGCCGGAGCGGACAGGGGTCCTGCGGTCCAGGAGCTCCGCTCGCGGCCGGGAAGGACCAAAGGCTTCGGGCTTCGGGATGTGGCTACAAAACCGAGCGACACCTGTTTGCTTCGAGGATGTCAGTGTGTCGGGCGTTTGCAGAGTGGTTTTACTCCACTCGGAGGTCTCAGTTCATTGAGTTGGACACGGACATTATTGTTAATGCGGGTTGCTGTGGCAGGAGCCCATGGCTTATGTGGGTGCTACACCTGAAAAAGGTAGGACAGAGGGGTGGCAGTTCTCTCCATGAAATTTGCTGACTGTCACCCAGCAGGTGTTCACCACCCTCGCACAGGTTGCCTTCTGCTATTCGGCTGGTGTGGCCGAAGACCCACACTCCAACCTGCAGAGCTTCCCTAGAGCCCCGGCAGTGGGATTCACTGTTCAGCAGGTGATACTGTAGCTCGCTCCTCTTGGGGGCTCTCCCTTTAATTAGTTCTGTCATATGCCTCGAATGTGTGCGAGCAATGGACTGTAGCAACTGGCATGTCTTTGTGGGAAACTTGCCTTGCCTAAAAAAATAGTTTCCATCCGAAGTGGAGGTTGACAAAATACAGGCAGAACAGCATCCTGACTTTTAAGAAGTGTAGTTTTTGTGCCTGCAGTATATAGGGGAGCAGGATACATGAAGGCAGGGGTCTGCAGACAGGGTACTGAATGGGATAAGATAGGAGAAATGTACTTTGTGTTATGGCATGTGATTTAAAGATGGTCAGGTATTTTTGAAATTTCAATTAAAGTGACTGCAATGAAAATTTTCACAAATTGTATGGCTGTTTTTCCTCTTGGTTTCTATGGAAACAGGCCTTTATGTGATCATGCTTAGCTGTGTCTCCTTTACTTCTCCAATAACTTTTCAAGCTGTTGGGCAGTTTCACCCAAATCTATCCCAAATATAATTAAGTTATTTCATGAAAACAGGCAGCTGGGTAGGGCTGAGAGATCTTGTAAATATCCCGAAGGCTGTAACATGAACTTGCCTCTTATTAAACAGTGATTCACATGGTTGAGAGACCATATAAATGTCTTGGTAATGAGAAAAGTTTCAATTACAGCTCATTATCAGCCTCAGTATAAGTCTGTGGGAAACCAGGGTCCTTCAGTTAATTTTCCTTTAGAGTTACTTGTGTTCCAGAGGTGGAGCAGACACATGCAGAAGGGACGAAAGCATTGAGAAATTACTGACATCTGTATTGTGCAAGTCATTTCACCTGTTTTACTGGGGGGACCTGGTCAGAGGTGCAAAACTCTGTGAGTGGCTTCACAAAAGTGGGCTTAAAGGATAAACAAAACCAAGACCCCACACATCTGGAAACATGAGATGCATAAGTACAGAAGCTGAAGAGGGAAGGAGAGCTGGAAAGGTACCTTGACTGGAAGGTAATAAATGTTTTCACTGGTGGGACAGGGTTATGTAATGGTCTCCTTTTCCAAAGACCATCATGAGGGTCTTCTTGTCATTAGGAAGCAGCATCTCTGGTCTGAACAAAAAGAGGCTAAGGCATTTGGAAAGGAAACAAAAGAGTCAGTAGGTTTGTCGCTCTGTAGCCCTGCCTTTTCATTTTCTCTTGTTTTTTAGTTTGGAAGTGGGGTAGGAAACAAATGACTGAAAAGAGGAATACAAGACATAACATCCTGTTATCCTTCAGTTTCACAAATTTTACCACAATCACTTCTTTGCTGAGTCATCTGCTCTGCTAAAGTCCACTCTACTAGAGTGGTCACCATTTCTTAATTTAGAGTTTTTAGTCATTCTGCTAGTATAGTATTGCGGTTGTTGAGTTGTCTTATAATTAAAATTAATTTCTAAGTAGCTCCATGTTTACCACAATATATGTACAACACTAGGACATCTGCCAAAAATTCAGCTTTAAATAAATATGTCAAGAAATATTGGAAATATTCCTAGATGGGGGAAGGGCATCCTGTAGGTGTAATTTTTCTATTTCTTAGGAGTCCCTGGTAATTTGTTGATCAGAGTTTTTTAAGTGCTCATTACCATTTTAAGACAGATGACATTAACAGTAGGTAAAGGGTAGAGCATTTATGATTTCACATGTGCTATAGACAAATCAAGCTGAGTGAACTCTTCATTTCTAACTGCAGTTGTATTAACCTAAAGTAACACCACGTAGAATTGGTGTGCCAGGGGTATTAACTTTGCCTCCTGGAAGTGCGCAGCAAGATGAGCCAGACAGACCCCAGCACAGGCACCTGCAGTTTGGCAGAGAAGTGGGAGATTAGATGGAAGGAGCCTTAACAGTTTTCCCAAAGCAGTTCTGCATGTTAGTTGATCCTCGTGTCAGGAAAGGATGGCAGTTTTCAGGTTCAGAGACAAAGAAAACTTGGTGAGTAGAGTGGCAGGTCATACCTGTTAAGATCAGGAGTGAAGGATATTGTGATTAAAGGATAGGTGAAAGATACAGTGTTTCTCTACATCATTTTCTTACAGGAGGCAGAAGATTTTAAAGTTTTGAGTTGACTGTATATGGGTAAAGTTTTGCCATTATATCGTGGCTGGCTTATGTGCTTTGGGCCTAGGGCAGCAATGCCAGAAATGCATAGTTTGCTTTGGTCTTCTATTTGAAAATATATTCTGAGGAAATTAAACCTCATAAGAGGTCTTTTTGTATCAGCTGCACCATTTCAGATAATTTTGTTTCATTTCTACTGGGATAGAGGGGTATCTCTAGAAGATTATTCTTGTCTCTGACAGAGCAAGTGTCCCAGCATGTGACTGAGGGGGTGAGTGAGCAGATTTTCTGTCTGGTCCCTGAAGAGCTTGAAAAGGACTTTTTAATTTGCCAAGATCTTTCTGTTAGTCCCTTGCATTGGTTCATCCCAGGAAAGCATGTGAACTGGTCCTGAGTGTGAATGTAAGGGTATCTGACACAAGGGATTTCCTGTGAGTAAAAGTAACAGCAGCACATAATGAAACACATTCACCAAACAACACAAATGCCTTTTATTATTCCTTTAAATCTGAGCCTGTAAACACAGGAACCAGTAAGTCACTGTACTTTTGGGAGTAAAGTTGAGCACATGAGCAAGCTGAAGTGTGAGACTTCATAAATAATTATATTTGGTAGCTGGAAAGGAATCCTTCCTACTGTAACATTACAGATTCAGTAAAAAAGTAACTGAATCCTGTTTTTATTTTCAGTATGCCGCATTTTTAGATAAGTGAATTCCTCAAACAGAAAATGATGTATTGCACATGCTAAAGGGGATAAAAAGAAAATACATCCATTACCTTCTATTATTTATGCAGGAGTGGAGTTCTCTGCCTTGTAATTGTGTTTGTAACATTCGACTTGAACTCAGAAGACATTAAATTTCCTTATTCACCAAATGTCTCCTGTGTGACTGGATGATAACTACGTGATATTGCTATCTCTTCTTTTTTTCCATTTTAGTATGGGCATAATTCCTCTTTTCTCTACAGTTTCTATTTAACATGTCAGCTACTCAACAGTTATTCTTAAATAAGCTTCTCAACACTACAATATAGATTCACCACAGGACATGTATTCATCTAGGACCAGGAATTCAGATGATTAAATCCAATTTCACAAATATTTTCTCTATGACCTTAGTTGCCCAAAAAGTTTGTAACAGCTAATCTTGCCATCAGTGGAGCTCCAGAGTGTCTTAGTTGATTTCTTCTGCTTGGAGTTCTAAATTTTCTCCTTGGGATTCTGAGAGAATTCTAAGTCCTTTATTTCTCACAAATTTAAAATTTCTAACCTTCTCAGCTGCAAATTTCACTGAAAAAAAAACACTAGAAATTTGTTACCACATTTACTACAGTCACACATCTTCTATGAGCTTAGTTTTATCAGTATGAACCTAGAATTATTTCTAATGTAATCTTTTCCCATTTCCTGGCTTCAGCTTTTGAGAACACTTGCTTCAGGAAGGCTAAAACCTCAGGCTATTTATCTAAAAACTCTTTTCCCAAGTGCTCCAAATTCTCACTTTTGATAAAAAAATACATATTTTATTATACTACAGAGCAAAAGAAGACCTATTGTGTGTGTTCAGTTTGGTTTTTATTTGTCTTAGACCAAAATGTTCCATAGTTTTGGCCAGCAGTGCTTCAAAACAATCTGTTATTTAATTTTAAACTTCAACATTTAGTAAAGCATACATCTTGCTAAAATGGAAAGTAATGGGTAATACTCAGCTGTCTCAACCCATTGGAGGATTTCTGTTTTGGCAATAGCTCTTTCAGAGGGCAAATCCCAACACTTCTGGATGTGAAGAAAAAAGTCTCCGTGGCTGTGGTGAAAGATGAATGCAACCTCTGGGAGTGGAAAAAAGTCAAAGGCTGAAGTTCATCTAAATAGTATAGTTTACAACAGGTTTATAAAGATTGCAGGAAACATTTTGTTGTCTCCTAACCATCTCTGTATTGGATTTTGTTTTAAATGTGTTCTTTCCCAGTTACTTTTCTCTTTTCCTGTCAAACCTTGGTATTGTATACTTCCCATGCTGCTCTTGCTAGCTGCTCATGAGTTGATTAAGGTGAGATATAGAAAATTTGTTGGAGGTCAAAAACTTCCCAAGGGACAAAGTTCTGGAGACAGTCTGTCAAAATGAATTTGGAAAGAGCCATTGAAATAAACAAATGCTAGCCTCTTTCTACAGCAATGCAAGTTTCAATTGCATCCCAGTAAATATCCACAGTAGAAGGCAGAATAAGACAGAAACAAAACTGCACACAACACCCTATCAGAAAATAATCCTTTAAATTTGGTCTGACAGTAGAAATATAGCAAACCTACAAGTATCTGTTACGGTGAAAGGAAAGAGAAGTGTGAGGCTTGCTGTGAATTACTGCTGATGAGTGGTGGCTGGTATTCTGAAAAACAGCAAATAAAGTGGCTGGGTTTGAATTGATGACTTCTCCACTGCCATGGCACCAGTTTGTGCACTTGTTAGTTTAAGTTATCTTGTATCTAGTTTCTTTATTTTCCCATTTTAATATTTCGTATTCAGTGATCTATGTCACCATTAAAATATCCATAAACATTTGGTTACTGCTGGTATGTGATGGTATCTTAGATTAGCAACTATGGACCTTTTCTCTGAATTCTTTTTTTCTTGCCTTATTTTCATTTCCCTTGGATTAGGCAAAACGAGACTTTCCTCTTTCATGTTTATAAGCGGTTTCATTTTGCATTTCATATGAACTAACATTGCTGCTGAGATTGATCTCACAGCGTGGCTGGGAAAGAAGATGAATATTTTATGAACTTATAAAAGATAAAATGAAAGCATACTATTCTAGGGATGTATTGTTGATGTTCCATGTAAAATTGTGACAGCATGTCCATTCAGAACCTTATTTGCAAATCTCTCATCTCTTTGAGAGGAATAACTTTTCCATGTCAAAATTATTGCACTTAATGTGATTGCAAAGCCTTTTTGTCATGAAAATTAACAAATACTTCTGAAGTCTGAAGGATTCACACAGACATCACCATGGAAATTTATAAGAGGTTACATGTTTTGTAGATACATTTCCATAAATATTAAAGCATGGTACAATGAGGAGTTTGGAGAAAATGACTCTAAAATAATACCTGCAGAAACTAACCCAATGCTTGTCACTGCTCAGAGGCCGTGCATGAGTCAAACTGAGTAGGAAGGACACCTCAGTCAATTTAGCGCTTCAGTGCAAGTGGTGCTGAAGCACTGAACTGGCCAAATTCTCAACGTTTTGTAAGCCTGAAGCTTTAATGAACTCAGTTGCTGAGGATGATGTCTGATATCCATTGCTCTACCCACTTTTAAATTCAACAGAGTTCCTGATTTGTGCTGCCTCATGACAGCTGAAGGGACAGGGCATCCCTTGCCTGATCAGGGTGTGCTGAGGATCAGGATCCAGCTAGTCTTGGCTCCCTGCTGTCAATGGTTTTCACAACTGCAGAAACACTTGGATTGCTTTCACAAGCCGGTTGTATTGAAAGATTATCTGGTGATGGAGACATGTTTAAGTAAATGTATCCACACACTGAGGTTAGTGACACAAACAGTTTTGAATTAGCAGGGCTTAATTTCAGAGTGATATATAAATACTCAAAAACTGAAGGCTGGGGTAAACCTAGAGGCCTTTTCACTGCCCCACAACCAGAGTGTGTGTGCTCCAGATGATGTGACATAAGGGCATTTGCACCATTTGCACTCAACAAGGTTTTATTCCATTTTGTTTTATATAGTTCTGGAACTGGTCCATACATGCTTAGAAGCACAAGATGGGCTTTGCTGTGATTTCGGAATGATAAACAAAAAAGAAAGCTGAATTACATTACTGTGCATTTTTGGTGTTATTCTCATAATATGGCTCCCTGCTCTGTCACGCTGGTGGCTGTACTTTATTCTCAGTAAGAACATTTCTGGTGCACAGGTGCTTCCATCAATAGCAGGTCACTGATGGGACTGCACGGTACTGTCAGGTCACTGATGCTGTTCTTGAATGACGTTTTCAGAGGGAAAAAAGCTTCAGCTGATGTAATGACCTAAATCTAATGATTTGAAGACAGAACACTCAATCAAGGTTTCAATTCAAGAATTTTGCACCTGTAAATTGTAGGTCAAGGCCACAGTCTCCAGGAATATTTGATGCTTGACCAGAAATCCAGCTTATCCTGGGGAAAACTCCCAGATAGGTACCTCCACTGAGTTTGAAGAAAGAAGCATGCCCACCCTCATGAAGGAAGACAGGTGCAAGTTAGCCCTTACAGGGCTCAGTTGAGAGATTTGTGCTGAACACATAGTATATAAAAATAGATTTTGAAAGTTTTGGAAGTCAAATTATTCTTATTTTGACTTTGGAAATGTATTTTCTTGTGCTGAGAGGAAAAGATACTGTACTTTATTATTGCCTTGTTATGTGATAGCTGGAAATGAAAGAAATACTGTGTTTGCTAGGTGTTGAATTTTTTATCACTAATCAAGGAAAAATTGTTCTCAGTCACTGTGTAGTTAGAAACACATGAAGAAGAAACACTGCATGGGCAATTGGATTGTTTTTGCAATTTCCTACAGATTATTTAATTAATCTGAGGGACTTTGTTCAAGGGCAGGTATGTTAGTTTTCTTCTATCTAAAAAATATTGGAGCTCTCATAACCTGCATATCATCATGATATTTTATTCTCATAAGGATTAGTTATTTGTAAGTCTTGTCCTTTCTTGTCATAGCCAGTGCCTGTGTTGTTGTGTCTGAAGCCAGTAACATTTGCTCTTTTGTCCCTTTCAGTTAATGATGTAGGCACTGCTGAAGCTAATCCCCAGTTCTGCTGCTGCAGCTCTTTGCTCCATTCTTTTTCACCCCAAGGTTAATAATGAAGTAGTGGAATAATGAACATACCATAGGTAAATAAGGAGGCTAACACCAGTGCTGAGATTTATTTTAAAAGAGGTTTTTAAAAGAGTGGAGAGGAAGAAGGAATGAATTACTGCCATTAGAACTTTTAGAAGAATTAAATTACTTTCTCAAGACTTTTTGATGTATTTTGGTTTGGGATTTATCTTGTTTTCACTTTCGATTTTAAATTCAATGAACTTCTTGTCAAATATAGTTACTTGTCTTTCTCATAGGACTCCTACCATCACTATGAACTTTGTGCTATGCACTTACATCATAAGTCAGGGTTTATGCTCTGAACATTTTTTAATACAGATAGCATAGTTCCAAGATCACTTTCTGAACATGTAATAGAAGTTGAGGGTGATTGAACACTAGAATAAGCTCTGCTGAGAGGTTGACTCGTAGGCTTTTAAGATCCAACAGGGGTCAGCCCTGGGCAACTTGCTCTACTTGACCCTGCTCTGGGCATGGGATTGGACTTGGTGATCTCCAGAGGTCATGTCCAGTCTCAACAATTCAGTTACTCTGTGTGGTTGTGTGCCAACCAGACCCAAGTCTCTGAAGTCTTACGACACAACTGTTCATTGAATCACATCATCTTTGCCATAAATTTGTACGAAAGCAATACTGTTGTGGATGGAGACCAGTTCTGCAATTATTAGATTGGGCAGTACTCCTTCATAGCAGTTGTCCCATTGACTTTTATATTAAATTGGCTTTTGAGCACCTCTTGACATGAAGGTTAAGCTCTTAGTATGCAATTCAATTTAAAAATTAATTGACACTATTAAGACACTTCTTCCAAACCTGGATTAATAACCCTCTTAATTTACAAACCTAGGAGCCCTGAATGAATTAATAATGTATTTACTGGGTTTATATATTGGCATTCCTACAATACTAAATGGGTGCAATTGGTATTAGTTCAGCTGGTCTCAGATTGAAACTGATTTCTCCAAGCGATGAGAGGAAATGACAAATTGTTCATTTGACAGGATTTTATTTCTTGTGGGATACACTTTAGAAAGGAGTGATGAAAATAGAAGAAAGTATTGCATTATCCTACATAGATAAGCTACTAATGATTTTTTTTTTTACTTCTTTTCAAGTGAAACCAAATTTTTAGTGGGACCCACATAGTGCTGCATTTATTGTGTTTTAATTTTCGCGTATGCATTTTAAAGTGTCAGTGGAACAAATCTTTTGTCCTTGCTGTTTGCACTTAAAAAATGAGTGCTGCACTGGCAGCTGTTTCCTTGTACTGTTAGTATGAGAAAATGTCTGACCTACCTAATTAACAATATTATTTTCTGAAGTACTTAATTGTTTTCTTGATATTGCTCCTTCAGTTTTGGTATTCAGTAACCTCAGGATGCCTTCTCTCAGAAAGTACACAGGTTTCCACCTGCAGATTTTGTCCATGCAATGGTCTCCCTAAAGCAGATCTGCACACAGTTGTATCTTGGCTTCTACTGAAGTCCATCATCTTAGTATTGTCTTCAAAAGAAGTAAAGTTAGTCAGATTTTTAAAAATTATTTTTGTACAAAAAAAAATATTAAAAGTTGTTGCTTTTGGATTGTATCATTGCAAAATCTGAAAGACATTAATTTTGAAACTGTCTTCTCAAGCTAGCCAGTTTATTTTTAGAAAAAAAATAATCCACAGCAAAGAAAGAGTTAGACTAGAATTTTCAGTGTCTCTTATAGCAGTCTCCCTGAAGAACATGTTTTCAGTCTTTGCAAGGAAGGAAGAAGTCCTCTTGTTTCTTAGACAGCAATAACCAGGCTGATAAAAAATAGGTCAAAATTGAACCTTTTCAAGGTTTGTTTGTTTTCTATACATTTAAGGGAAATTAGTCAATTTTGTGATTTAGAAATAGCAAGTCTATTCCAGCCAAAAAGAGCAAACAAAGTAATTTACACTTCTTCAAGGTGTAAATATGACAGCATTAAACTCCATTGAATTGATTTGCATATATGTATGTTATAATTAATTATCAAAACAAAGTCTGTGTGAATATTAAGAGACTTGCTTTGGTCCTAGTAGAGAAAAGAGTTAAAAACAAACTTGAATTTCTATTCTTAATGATTTATTTTGAACTTCAGTTTTCTACTATATGTACTTATATCCCACAGTTTACCTTTAGTTTGACATTTGTATGTTACCATTGAGTAGTTATAAGTCTAGTTTGTGATTTGAAAAGTGGATGATTTTCTAGGATAATTGCTGGACATGTAGAAGGCAACAATTTTTTTACAAAGAATGTAGTTGCTTGTATTTTTTTATTCACAGGCACATTTTATGGTTCTAGAAATGGTAATCCTAGCAGCAATTTTGACTGTTATGAGTGCTTACACTTTGGGAGCTCACTCCTTTTGCAAAAGCATGGCACTTGACAGTGTTTGTTACTACTAACACTTGCTTTCTGCAGTGATAAGAGGATGGCAGTAGGCAGGTGTTACGCTGTGACTACTACTTAGCAGGAGAAACTTGCTCCTTATCCCAGCCCTTATTCTCCCATCTGCTTGCTTCACTCACTGTTGTGTCTGGCTGGAATCCAGATTTGTAAACTCTTTTGGGGACTTAGATTTTTTTTTTTTTATATTCCATGTTTCTAGATGACTTAACACAGAAAGCACAATAATTATCCCTTCTTCTAAGAGTGAAGGACAAATATTGTACTCTACAGTCCTGCCTCCTTAAGACCATCAGAACTTAACAAACTGTAGGACTGCATTGTGGCTCCATCCCTGACTGTGGAGCTAACTTCTCTTGTAATAGGAATAGGCATTCTTAAGTTCTCTTATTTGTGCTAACAAATAAAAATAATTGGTGTACCTGCTACACCAGACTAAATTAGTAAATAAATTTAGCCATTTATTACAATAATATCTTGGTGGTGGTGAATTGAATTTAATTGACCATTATTAATTAAAATAAAGAGTACTGCAACAATTCCTTGTTATCTTAAACTTCTAAATTAATCAATGAGCTAATATTTGGGTAAAATCAAAGTATATTCATACTTTTGTTTTATTTTACATTTGGGTTGGGGATTTCTTTTTCCCAAAAGTTGGTTAGAGTATTGTGCTAATAGCACTGATGTTGTGGGTTCAATATAAGCTATTCACTTAAGAGTTGGACTTGATGATCCTTGTGAGTCCTTCCAATTCAGAATATTCTATGGAAGATCACTGTAGCCTGTTTTAAAACTGGGATTTATGGCAATGCAAAACAATACCTCAGTGCTGAGGAAGGTTATGGAGCACATTTGAGTGCCGTCACACTTCAGTGCCAGGCAGGGATCACACCCAGCCAGCATGGGTTTGTAAAAGGCAGGTCCTGCTTGACCAGCCTGAGCTCCTTCTATGACCACGGTGACCCACACAGGGGATGAGGGAAGGGTCTACCTGGACTTCAGTAAAGCCTGTGACACCATTTCCCACAGCATTCTCTTGGAGAATCTGGCTGATCATGGCCTGGATGGAAGCACTGTTCACTGGGGATAAAACTGGCTGGACAGCTGGGTCCAGAGAGTAGAGGGGAATGGAGCTACATCCAGCTGCTGCCTGGTCCCAGTGGGGTTCCCCAGAACTCAGTACTGGGGCCAGTCTTTAGTATCTTCATCAGTGATCTGGACAAGGGGATCCAGTGCTCCCTCTGTGAGTTTGGAGCTGACACAAAGTTGAGTGACAGTGGTGATCTGCTGGAGGGCAGGAAGTCTTTGCAGAGGGATCTGAACAGGACTGATGGGCTAAGGTCAATTGTGTGAGGTTCAACAAGGTTGAACGCTGCGCTTCCGCCACAACCACCCCAGGCAGCACCACAGGTTGGGGCAGAGTGGCTGCAAAGCTGCCTGGTAGAAAAGGACCTTTGGGTGCTGGTCAACAGCAGCTGAACATGAGCCAGAGTGTGCCCAAGGGGCCAGGAAGGCCAATGGAGTCCGGACTTGTATCAGCAACACTGTGGCCAGCAGGACCAGGGCACTGATTGTCCTGCTCTACTCAAACTGGTGAGGCCACATCTCAAATCCTGTATTCAGTTTTGGGCCCCTCACTACAAAAGGACATGAGGAGGACATTATTAAGGTAATTCCCTCTCAAATAAGGGCTTGACTAGACTTATATTAATATTTTTCCAAAATGAGATGTCTGAGGACATTGCTGGAGTGAGTCCAGAGAGTGGCAACAGAGCTGATGAAGGCTCTGAAACCCTATGAGGAGTGGCTGAAGGAGCTGGGGTTGTTTAACCTGGAGAAAAGGAAGTACAGAGGGAACCTCATCACTCTATAACTACCTGAAAGGATGCTGTAGCAAGCTGGGGGGCGGATTCTTCTCTGAGGTAACAAACGACACAGCAAGAGGAAATGGCCTCAAGTTGTGCCAGAGAAGGTTTAGATTTAGGAGAAATTTCTTCTCTGAAACAGTTGTCAAGCACTTGAACAGGCCACTCAGTGGAGTGGTGGAGTCACCATCCCTGGAGGTGTTTAAAAGATGCGTAGATGTTGCACTTAGAGACGTGTTTTGATGGTAGAGTTAGTAGTGCTGTGTTAACAGCTGGACTCAATGATCCTAGAGGTCTTTTACAACCTAAATGATTATGTGATTCTATTCTATAATGCAAATGGATTTAGACTCTGAATGCACACATTTTTAAATATGCTTTGAACTTTAAACAAATAAGCAGTTTCTGTATGGGCGTAGCTCATTAAAGAAGTACAAAATTCCTGCAGGTTATTCCAAGATCAGTGCCCTGCATAGTTATGTTGATGCAGAAAATGATGTTGTTATGGCCTTGAAGAAGCCAAAGGAAAGAAGAGGATTTGTAATTTTATTTGAGGTATTCTGAAGAGGTGCACCCCTCTGGGGGGATGGGCCCTGGGGTGGACGCATGGCAGGGCATGGGGTTTCCAGATTCCCTGCTCCCTGGTCACGGGTGCCCTGATCCTGTCCGCTATTGGCCACTTCAAATGTAGCCAGCGTGTAGTGGTTTGATTCGCATTTTCCCCTTTTCTGTGAGATAAGAACAGGGAGGAATACAAAGCAGGCACCAAACTTAAAGAATATAATGAAGTTTATTACTAGAACTAAAAGTAAAGTGGAATAAAAAGGAATTAAAGCAAATTAACCCCCCTTTTTCTCCGGCTCCTCCTCCATCCACCTGTAATATAAAGACACAAAAGCAATTCAGCTGGTTTGCCCCTCTATAACAATCTTATGTCAGTCCATTGAGTGAGAGAAGTCTCTTTTGCTCAGCTNGGAGCAATGGTTGCTTTATAGTAAAAGTTTATTCTTTGGCTAAGTCCGTCTCAGTCCGTGGACAAAAGCCCACGAATTACAGCAGAGTCTTGTTTTTAAAGTATTGGCAGTAGTAGCGTAGTAGCAGAAGATAACAGCAGCCGCAGCAACAGCAGCAGCATAGGATGACAAGGGCCAGCGTTCAGACCCCAAAACTAACACACTTTATTTCTAAATTACCCAGTGAGAACACGACTTTCATGACCACCTATTCTGACCTATCCAGGTCGAATTTTGATTTACGATGATGGTCGTAACATTTACATAAAATCTACACAAATAGTTTTATCTATACGCAAATGGTTCTATCTTGTTTTATGCTGGAATGCAAAACTATTGTAGCTGTGTTTTGGTTTTCTCTAGAACAGAGCTAACTTTGCAAAAGGTGAGATTAAGGTGTTTTTACTGGGTCTAAGGACTTCTGAAGCTGCTCTGATGCAGCCTGCTTTTTATGCTTAAGGCACTTAGAATGTATTTCTACTTATTTAACTAAAGCTCACACTCTCGATTCAGCCTGGGTAACTCTATATGCTTTGTCCCCTGTATGCTTTCTGGCATCAAGGCCTGAGTGTAAGAGGCCTAAAGAAATTTTAGCAGGGACATACATTCCAACATCTTTAGGGTTCACAAGCTTTTCTCAGACTCTCCCATATTTTCTTCAGATGAGCTCTAAAATAATTCTCTACTTACATTTCCTAGCTTTAGGTTCACCTTGCCTGGCAAAATTTACAAGTGCAGATGAATTTGCAACTAGTACAGTGAACTATCAATCTATTATTTCCTTTTATTGCACCAGTAATGAAAATCTGATGCTCAAGTGCTTAAACTTAAATGATATATGTCCGCATTTGTGGGCTACATATTTGGGAAACAATCAGCTGGACAGAATGCTGTCCGCATGCACCGCTCTTTGCAGCATAACATTCTTTATTATGTTGCTGTTTATTTTTTATCCCTCTAATGCATTATTGCACTCAAGATGTACTTATGTAACAGGACATAAAAATAATTTGCGGAGTAGTAGATGGAAGTTAAAACACACTGCTGTCTACGTTAGACAGGATTTAGTTAGAAAGCTAAGAGGAAAGTCATGGAAAATGTAATCTTCTCTATATTTTTCCTTGTCTTAATCTTTTCTGTTCCTTCTCTGTACATGGCATATTTAATCAGATCCAACTGCTTGAAGATTCCTGCATTTTTAGAGATCCCTTTTTGGAAAAAATTAATGTAATTCTAGCCAAGCCCTGATTTGAGAGGGAATTATCTTAAAACTGATTTTGAATGACAATCATATTTTACTTTTTTCTTATTTAGAAATGTTAACTTACCTGTCGTAGTAAAAAGCTTTTGACAGTGAATTAGAAATTATCTTGTTTCCCAAGGATGGCACTTGAATTACATATATACATAAAAGTGAGAAAACAATAACATAATTACTATTTAGAATGAATTTTTACTAGTGTGTCCAAATAAAAGTCATTATAATACTTCATTAATTTATGATTATTTCCAGAATCTGTTAACAAATGTGTTCATGCAACCACGATCAAATCTGTACTTTGACATATGGTACGATGTTTTTTAAGGAACATGATAATCCAATGAATAAAAGAGATGCAGATTGACACTTTATAATACTATAGGAAAGGGGGTTTGATTTCCTTACTGTGTATCTCCTGTCTTCTCTGAAGTGTTGGATACAAGGTTCAGAACCATTTCTGTAAGGTTCATTCTTCCTGCTCGAATGAATAGGTGCTAAATTTAATTTTCGTGTCTGCAGCTTTCTTTGATAACCAGCTAAAAAACTGAGTCTACTCAGTGAAATTCACCCTATCCAGACTCCTCTGAGGCATCTTTGACAAGGCTCAGAGAAATAACTGAGCTGCCAACAGACAAGAAGTGGGTGGAATCACTTGGCTGTGGGGTTCCAAGAGCCTTCTGAACTTTTGGGTTACGTCAGAGAGGTGAAATCTTCCCCTGCTCAGTAGATCTCAAGCAGGAGGGTCCTACCAGCACCCAAAATTGCACAGCTGAGCCAGGGGTGTCTTGGGAGCATCTGCAGAGAAACACAAACTCAGGCCTGCAGGAGCAGGATGGACTCCTGTGGTGGGAAAAGGCTGTTTATTAGGGAAAAACTACAGCACTGTGAGAGATGCCAGAAACAGCAAGGAAGAAGCAATGGTGAGGCAGGACTCAGGTTTTGCTAAAAGTTGTAAAATGCTTTGACAAACTTACTGAATATTATTCCTTTTTTCTTGTACTATATTCCTGCATAAATAGATATGTACGGGTGAAGTATGGATATATTTTTCTGTCCTTGTTTGTATGGAAGCTCTGAACCTTAAAATTAATGTATATAATAGTTATCTTCAGAGAAATTGACATTAGTAGCTGCAGGAAGCATATACATAATTCTTTAGAAATATAAATTCTCCTTTTCTTAATACCCATAAAACCTTGCTGTTGTGTGGGCAAGACTCCAAATGCTGTATTTCTCTAAAACAGCTACCAAAATCAGCTACTGTTCATTTAAAGTATCATTTGGAAACCATGGGAATAGGAAAACCTAATTGGGAAAAAATATTTCCATCTATATACTTCTTAAAATATGTAACAAATTCAGAACCTGCAGATAGTGGCTGTGGTGACACTTTTCATGCAGATTAAACAGGTGGAGTCCAAAGTCCCCCATTAGGATAGTAAATTGTCACCTTGATTTCTAAAACCTCCTGCAGAAGAGAAAAACTGACTGATCAGTGCTGGATCTGGGTAAGCATCTTTCAAATGTACACCCACTGGTTTCAGATGGAGAACTCCAGAAGGACTTTGGTCTTGCAGAGTTATAATGTTGCAGAGTCAACTTTGAGTAGTCAGGGGAAACTTGGACCTATAAACCTGGCTGAGTATAAATTACACATTGCTAGTTAAGGTTCATCTGATGTATAGATTGGGTGCCCAAGAAAGAAATCCACGGGTGTGTTCAATATGAGTGTAAAAACTCTTACAACATTCTTATGCCCCGTGTTAAATTGTAAGAAAGGCCATTTGCATGCACAAACTATGTTTTATAGCTATTTTTTCCACCACCTAATGGTTAATCGCCATTCAGTAAGTGAAAATCCTATGATCAACTCCCTTTGGCAGCCTGACGATGTGGCACCTGCATTTCTCAATTTCTCATACTGCAGCTTTTTTATTTTACAAGGAGTGCATAACTCTATGCATTCAAGGGAGAAGAGGGATGACATTTTACCCCGTGATCAGAACACAAGGAGCACACATGGAGCATTGTCCTGCCTGATTAAATAATCCTTAGAGCAGGGACTGAAATTTATGTAAGTTTCCAGCAGGAATTGATCACTCTTATGTTTGTAATATGTATATAATATCCCACATAATCTTGGTCTTTGGTGTCATCAAGTGGCTATTTCTGTATGTCATGCACAGTGGAACAGTTTAAAGGACTGAGAAGTTCCAGTAACTTGTGTTTAAATGCATTAACATGGTGTCATGGATTGGCACCATTCTTGCTCTTCAGGTTTTTTTT
>VYZQ01025576.1:0-10261 GCA_013400655.1 Mystacornis crossleyi | reverse complement strand
GCTTTAGATCTTCTGTAAACTTAGCACACAATTCTGATGGCAAGATTTAACTTAATAGTACTGAGATTATGATCCAGGATCAAAATCTTAATGGTGGGACTATTAAAGTTGTATTAGACTGAAGCAGCCTGAAATGCTAGTTTGTAATGACAGCCTGCTGTTTCCCAGCAAGCTTTGGAAATGCAGAAGATAAACTGTTTTTTTTTTTTCCTGGATTTATTTCCATTAGGCAAGAGTACTCTGATTCATTCCCTCTGTCATGTATGCTTAAAATTTCTATTTTTCAAAGAGAAGTGATGGATGGTAACTAACTCTTTTCAAGCCAGATCATAGCAAAGGCCCTGCTTTCTTCCCCTTCAAAGCCAGAATGCTACCAAATTAAAACTTCTACTTTGTTCTTTTGTTTGTTTCAGGCAGCAGAAATTGCTGAGTTCACAGCCAAGATTGCACTTCTAGAGGAGGCCAAGAAAAAGAAAGAAGAGGAAGCTTCAGAATGGCAGCACAAAGTAATGAGCCCATGCTGTGTGAAGTCAGAACTTCAAAGAAACTAAGGGAAATGAGTGCGGAAATCTCACTGGAAGTCCATGGGGTCAAATCTCTCCCTTTCCCTTAAGCTCAGAAAGTCTTTCTTAAAGGTTTTTGTCCTGCAGTCTACTGAAGCCAGCCTATACTTTGGTTTAACTCATTTCTTGATATTTCATAGCCATGAAGGGGGGGAATTTCTCATCACAAAAGTATGGTCAAAGATTAGAAATGGCTTCTTTTTGTATGATGATGAAATAGATTGGAGCTTTGTGTTAGAGAAGAAAACACCTCAGGAGGAAGGTGTATAAAATCATGAGTTTTGGTGGAAAGATGAACCAGAACAGTTAACAAAAGAGCATGAAATGCAACTGGGCAAAAATTTAAAACAAAATAGTATTTCTTCATACAATCTATAATTAGCTAAGGAATGTGAATAGTTACTGCGTGCACGGGTTCCAAAAGGGGTTGAACAAATTTTCATAAGTTCTGGTTAAGTGTGAAATTTGAAGACATCACCTTTGATCTAGGAAGTCCCTGAGCCTTAAATTTCAGGAGGCTAGGAGAGTTGGAAAACAATCAGTATGATTGCTCTATTCTTCCACTCTTCTCTTTTCTACTGCTGGAAATAGCTGGACTCTGTTACAGCTTATTTTGAGCCATATCTGGTTTTTATTCTGTGTCTGTATTTGACAATTTTCAGTGTGTAAGCTAGTCATGTCAGTTATAAAGGATAGTTTCATGTGTCTGAGAACACCTCAAATATTTATTTTTATTTTTCTGACTCTTGATAAATCGTTTAAAAAGATGCTAAGTACTGTTTACTGTATTTAGGCTTTTGCAGCCCAAGAAGACTTGGAAAAGACCAAAGAGGAACTGAAATCTGTGATGTCTGCTCCTCCTCCACCTCCACCCCCGCCAGTTATTCCTCCAACAGAGAATGAACATGATGAACATGATGAGAACAATGCTGAAGCCAGTGCAGAACTGTCTTCTGATGGTGTCATGAATCACAGGAGTGAGGAAGAACGGGTAACAGAAACACAGAAAAATGAACGTGTTAAGAAACAGCTCCAGGTAATGAAGATTTGTAGTTGTATCAACACAATTCAACCTTTGGGTTTTCATTCTTCTTTTGTCAAAAATTTCACTGACTTTATGGTCTGTCAAGGAAACAGCCTTTTTATAATTTATTAGGTTTATCGCTAATTTACCAACCAGTGTAGTGTTCTAGAAGTGGAATATGTAGACAGATTGGATGTAAGGTTGTGCGTTATAGCTTAAAGGTGTAAGTATGCTGTTGCACTGGCAAGTAAATGTTTCTAATAATTATATAGTTTCCAGAACACTGCATGTTAAAACATAATGCTTTCCTTTTTCAATACCAAAGCTCATTAAGTGGTATGAAGAGATGCTTGCTTAGTAGTATTTGTGTTTGTTTGCAGTCACTCACAGGTGTTACAAATGGAAAAACTCAATTACGCCCATTTTGGGTTACTCTTATTTCCCTGAAACTGAGCAATTCCTCCCAGGCTGTGTCTTACCCCTGGAAGCATAATCTATATTAGTGGGAGCCCTTTTCCTGGTTATGAAATGTTTATTTGGGAAGAAAACAGGAAAAAAAAAAGGAAGCTGCTACTTTGTCTGGTAGCATTACCTTTGTAGTGTGTGTGTGTGTGTAGTATTCTCGCTTGGTCAGTCACGGAACAGATCAGGGCAGATAAGTCTTTTAACTAGAGAAAAATTGAAAAATAAGGTGGTTTTCCTGCTTTATCTTGCTGGTCCCTTTCTTCTTGGATTTTATGGTGTATGAGGCTTTTTTTTAATACAGTTTCATGCTTACACTCATGTAAGGGAAGAATCCAATGCTCTCCTTATCTTTCCTTCTGCATTCCTTCTGATACACTTCACAGCTTGAGTTACTGAGTGGCACAACAAGCATTTCATAGGTTGGCGTTCAAGAAGTTCTTATCCAGATTGCAGAATAGTTGTTATCTGAAGCTCCAGAGTCGTTAAAGGATTAGTCAAAGCACTTAAATTCAAATATTTTATTCAACAGGCTTTAAGTTCAGAGTTGGCTCAAGCCAGAGATGAAACCAAGAAAACACAAAACGATGTCCTTCATGCTGAGAATGTTAAAGCAGGCCGCGATAAGTACAAGACTCTCCGGCAAATCCGACAAGGCAATACAAAGCAGCGTATTGATGAGTTTGAAGCAATGTGAGAGCTGGTATTTTGCATATATGTTCCTCGTAAAGCTGAACCACCAACAGAGAAAAAAAGCAGGCCTTTGCAGATTTGATGGATTGCACCCCACTTTGCCAAAGCCCTTAATACCAGGTTGACTACAGTGACTAGAAGACAAATTTAGGGGAAGCTGTAAAACAGTAAGGCAGTCTGTTAACCCTAGGTTTTGGGTGGGGGGAGGGTGTGGAGGTTAATAGCAGGTTTTTCACCACTGTGTTTTCAGTTTCATTGTTTGTTTGTTGTTTTTTCCCTTTGGAAACTGATGTGAAGTATACAATGACTGACAAGTGTACATATTGCTTAAACGTTAAAAAATAGAAAGAAGAAGGGAGCTGTACCTAAGCTGGATAGGTACTACTTCAGTATGAAGTTTGAAATTAGTTTTCAATGTAGCTACTCCATTAAGGGTTTGATATTGCTCACTTTCAGTTTTGGTTGTTTTTTTCTTGTTTTGTTTTGGGGGTTTTTGTGTTTGTGTTTTTTTCTCCCGAGTGAAATTCTTTGGTGTTTCATGTCCTGTCATCATTGATGGTTTTCTTTGCCTACCTGTTCACAAAGGTCTGGATGGCAGGTGGTAGTTCCAGGAAATGTTTTTAAATGGAACACTACCTGTGGGCAGCACATGGCTGCTGATAGGCTTGAGTAAATATTGCTTTTCCCAGCTGATTCTTTTAGATGTGCAAAATGTTCCAATGCAGCAAAGAGGGAAAAAATAAAGCTTAATGTGCTATTTGCTTGTAATATTTTTATTTGCAGTAGGGAGACCTGGACCTTTCTGGCAAGGGAGCATATGAAAACATCAGTCCCAGGGAGGGGACAGTATCCTACCTCACTACTATGTACATGATGACTGGTCCTTCAAACACCATGAAAAAAACTGTTCAAATTGATTGTCACTACACAGTGATATCATAGATTGCTAGGAGCCCTTACTCCTAGGATTTTATTTTACTTTATGATGGATTTATAGTGCTAAATACTGTCTAACTGCCTTCTGTTGAGTTTAAATTGTAAAAGCATCTGATGTGTTTTAAAGCTGTAACCTGTCACTGGTATACTATATTCTGGGAGGGGTGTAGAATGTGTGTGTCAGTCAGTTTGGGTTTCAAATACAACATGAAACTTCCCAGAACTGGAGTCAAAGTGTTCGTAGCTTCAGTTTTCAGTGAAGCTAGTATTGTAATTGTCATATCTGATGTCAGGTCATTAAGTCCTTTCCCTCTTGAAAAGGAAACCTGCCTTTTTGAAAAACTTGCTTAGAAATTGAACTTTAATAATAACTTTACAGTGAATGTGGACTTCAGTTACTCCCTATGTTAGAGTACGCTAGTAAACATCAACAGTGGAAGAACCTAGGTTTCTCTGAGGATGGTTCAGCTTTTTTTCTGTTTGATATTATGCACTCATAAATTTACACTTATCTATTAAAATTTGCCATTTTATTAAACACTTTTTTCATGCACAATAGGTTTAAATTTCTTATGAACAGTCCGACTAAGTTTGTTTTTTTTATTTTGTGGAGTAAGAGTTTGGCTATGTGGGGTGACATCATGAAAATTAAATAAAAACATTAATATATTTTTGGTTTGTGGGGCTAAACATATCTGCTTGACCTTGAAGACTGATGTGCAGATGCTGTGCACATGCTTCAAAATGCTGCTTGGTGGAAGTTGGTGTTTCAACTTGCAGTGCATTCTAAGAACAGTTTTCGTTTCACAGGCTTCATACACTGAAGCTTAAGCAAATTTATGAAGTATTTGAACAGTTTGCCATAGCAGGTGAAATACTGTGCTTCCAGTGAGTTTTCATTTTTCCCTTAAAAGTGTGCACTAACACTGATTCATCAGTTTCAGTGTTGGGGAAGAAACACCCATAAAGATTGTTGGTCATAAATCTACAACATGTAGAGTAGGGCTAAATGGATTAGATCCATTTCTAAAGCTGTGTGATTTTTTTTTTTTTTTTTTTAATCTAAACAACCAGGAACAACCATTTGTAATACAGATTTTCACAATGAACAAAGTGGTAATAGCTGCTGTCACCAGCAGTTGGGAACACTTACTGGTGCAGAAATACTAAGAATACATTTAATGATTACTTGGTGAAGTAATTTTCCACATGCTTTTTCCTTTAGCATCATGTTTTGTGTTGTACAATTAAGCTACAATTACATCTACTATTTTGGATAACATTCATTGGTTAACAATAAAGAGATACAGTTAATTTCTCTGAGGTCCATTGTTGTTATTTAATGCCCTTTTTTTCTGGCAGTTTTACTGAGCACACTCTGATAGCCTCTCTTTCCAGAGCAGTGTAGAAATTTTGATCTTCTTTTTGTTTCATACTCTGGTCAGAATTAAATTAAAAAATAAATCAAATTGTGTCCCTAGAGAATGGTATTTTGCTTAAGAAATTACCACATACAGTTAGGAGGAAGCACTGGTGTTTGTAGATTCAAAACAGGATGTGAATCATCACAGCAAATTTGCTCTCTTGAGAGCAGAGGGTAATTTGGCCATATAAGACCTCTATGGATAACGTAAGAACTTTCAATCACTGCCTACATATTGCTTAGCCCCGGGTTAAGTGAATTTTAGTTTGGGTTAATATCTTAATTACTGAGAAACCTTGATGTGGTTTTTTTTTTTTTTTTTTTTTGATACTGCACCTTATAGTGGACAGTGCTGTCACATACATGCATGGCCATGTGTTTTAAACAATGGCAAGTTAAAGGGCTTTTTCGTCTCTCTAATACACTTGAAAAAGACAGGAACAGTCCCACGTAAATAGGTGTACAAATAATCTGCTAAGATGTTCTCACATAATAAATTAGATCTCCTCTCAGGTGGCATTCCATTTGCTCTTGTATTTGTTTGGCCTTGCACTCAGTACCAGCACATGACCCTTTCTGTTGCTCCGTAGGGCAGAATTGCCATGAGGAACTAAACTTTGTAAACGTGCATATTTCTAGTTTTACACTTCCCTCTTGTTGGAGTCCCTCCTGCTGAAGCCTTAGATGTGAGGTTTCTCACTTGTTAGAGAGCTTCTGCATAGGATGTAGCTTCACAATATTGTGCTTGAAAGGGGAGGTAAGTGCTTTGAAAGATTATTTTTTCAAAAATATGCTCTTGAAGTGGAGAGAAAAGGATGCAAAATAGTGCCCCTATTTACAGACCAGACTATTATGATCAAACAGAATGCCTTGTTGTGCAAGAAGATATTTTATCTTCTTGCAGCAGTCTGTTCTGCACATCAGAATCTACATTTTCTGTCACTTGTACCAGTTTGGAAAGCATTATTGTGCTTTTGCTTTTTTCTTAAAACATGTTCTCTAGGGTTTTTCAAGGTAACCTGCTTTGAGCACCTCTGAGGAAAAAGGAGGTTTGTTCTAACTGAGATATTTCAAACTTCTGCAGAAAAGGTACCACAAATATTTTTTCTAAATTTTTAAAGAAAACATAGAGATTAAAATAATTAGTTAAAAGCTTTTGCTTTTGAAGGGGAACTTTTATGCAAGCATTTTCCATGTCTGTTTACGTATGGATTATCTAAAAAGTTCTTCTGCCCAAGACTTCAGGTTAATTTCAAGAGTCAGGGATTTTAACGAAGATGAGGTATCTAAGTGGGTTGAGGTAGTTGATGATGGTGTTTGTAAACGTACTTTGAGTAAAAAGAGCAACATAAAATTGAAAGCTTTCTTACAAAAGAACAAAGTTCACTTTTTAATAGAAGTTGTCTCATACACATAATTTGATTTATCTTGGCTGGGTGATAAAATTTTCCTGGAAAATATAAGCGTCAATGTCTCAGCTTACAAACTGTGGTGATTTCTTTGACCCCCGTGGAGCACATTCTGCTGTTTATGCTTGTAGGTGGAGAATTCCTGCCTCCCAGTGGGAATGCTGTGCTGGCTGCTCTGCTGGCTGGGTGGCTGAGGAGATGGCTCTGGCTGGCGGCTGTGGGCACCTGCCAAGCGCCCTGTCCCACTGCTCCGCTCCCAAGCAGCACAGGGCAGTGCCTTTCCTCCCCACACAGTTTGTCTGCCGGCAGCGGAGTTCTGCCTGACTGCTCCTTTTCCCAGTTTGGGGACCCAAGTTCAAGGGTCAGCAGCAAGGGGCAACTTAGGGCTGGAGGGCTGATGTAGTGGTAGGGGGCTGTAAGAGGGGAGAAAACCCCAAATGCAGATGTGCGCTGGAATGCCTTACTGGCTCCTTTATTTACTTGTGTGGAGGACTCCTTTTCGGTGTAGTCTTGTGGCAGCTCTGTGACCAATAATCTGTTTAGCAAATTTAGCAGCCAGTTTTCTGGGACAAGTTGCACTTTTCATTTCAATGAGCTGAGTCTAGATCCATAGGCATAGGCCAGTCACCTGATTTTGTTTTGATTCATGGAGTTTGTCACTTGTGTTCACTGTCTGAGTCGATTAACTTACGCTTTGGAGTGCAGTTTTAGGGAAGCTTTGCTTTGCTTTGTTTTTTGTTTTTCTTCTTTCCACCCAAGAGATTGCTGCCGTGTCAAATGTTTGTTTTGGTCAATGTGAATGAAGTGGGCTCACCAAGCCCAAAAGGCTTTCTCATCAAGCTATCAAATTTCTTCAGAAGGGACCACAATACTTGCAGCAGTGGCTCAGGAAGAGACAGATTATGCCCACATAGCTCATAGTTTAGGGCAAGACAAAGTTAGCAGGAGGAAATGGAGCGTTTTGAATTGCTGGTATTCCATGAGGTGTTTATATTGAATTTTGTAAATAACATGTCGAGAGTGTTTCTGTTCACAGCAGTAGGCTTTAGGCAGCAGAAGAAACGAGGGGAGATGGAAATGCACATCAAAGGAGGCGGCCTGGTTGGTGCAAATATTCCTAATGCACGTGTGCATAAGAGTTAATGTTTCCTGTGCTCTGGATAAGTGGATCAGGTGAAAAGAGATCAAGCTCAGAGGTAGGACAATTGCATTGCTTTTTCTGCTTATTTGTTTTTGAGTTTTTTTGTTTCTTTGTTTGCTTTTAAGCTGCCTTATTTTACAGAGGAGGAGTTGCCATTATCTGAGGGCTTTTAGAAAGCCTGCTGCCCAGCACTAAAAGGTCTTGGAGTTCTTAAGGCCACGTGCTCCCAGCCTGGCCTCTATGTTATAGTTTTAACTTCCTCTGCAGTGTGGTAATTTTGCCCTAGCACATTTCTGCAGTGCCGAGAGCGTCGTACATTCAGGGTTCTGCTGCCCCACTGCTTGTTCCAGCAACAGGAAACCCACGTGTGCCCCTGTGAAACAGTAATCGCTCCACGGCCCTGCAGCTGCCTACAGAGCTCCGCGGGATCTTGTATCCACAGCTCCCTACAGCCTCAGCTTTCACACCTCTTATTCACCCTCGATTTCTTCTTTGAACTTGATACAGTATTTAACTTCTTAAGCTATGGCTTCAGTAACGTTCTACTAAATTGAGCTTACAGTGAATGGTTGACTACTGTGTCAAATGCTTTCTTAAAATATATCAATGAGCCACACTTTTATTCAAATAGCACTTCTGATTAATTAATAATCTCTATGAATATGGTGATTGCAGTTGTGTTGCCAGAAACAGATTCATTTGCATTGGGACCGAGGCTCAAAAGCAAAGTTGAGAAATAACATCCAGAATACACAGACGAGTCGATAGTTCTACTGCCTTTATTGTTGGGAGCAAATTCATTTACATCTGAGCGAGCAGATCTAGTGTTGGAGACTTGGGCAACCTTGTTCACACGTCAGAAAAAATTCTAAAAATTAGAACAATTCTTCACACCATTAGTCAGCACTCCACTGTTTGTTTCCTTTCCTTGATAGTGTTTCTTCAGTTTAATTCACCTTTTGAATTCTTGGATCTCTTCTCTTGTGAACAGTGTTTTGGGCATCTGTCTCACTGCTCAGTGCCAGCTGTACTTTTCCATATCATTTGCAAACACAGCTCTTTCTTCTTTTGCATTTGGGATCTTAGTGTTGTTTTCAGCAAAGCCAGTGAACTCATCATCTTCAAATCTGGAACTATTACTGCTGGTTCTCAAAATAGTCTTTGGATTAATTTGGGGTGCATGTTCTCTTATCAGACAGCCATGGCATATGCCAGCTTATAGCATAAATCATTGTATTGACAGTTAATAGTTGCTGGTAGCTTTCTGGAGAAACGTCAGAAAACAAAAATGTTAATGCAGAATCGAATCACAGTGTTTCTATCCATGATGTTCAGCTTTGAAACTAGCCCTACTCACACACACGGGAGTATGTGGAAGGGAGAGAAATTCTGTGCTTTCAATTGTGCATTCTCATCTGGCTGTCTGGACTAGGCAGGAGAAAGCACTGGAGCAGAATGGTTGTTCCTGCTCAAACAGCAGAGCTGTCAGGCACAACTGCACGGTGCTGCAGCTTTGCTTTTATGCACAACAGGTGTCCTGGATGTAAAAATAAGAAGAAAGAAAAAGCAGCCATGAAATAGTTATAGTTGGCTTTTCCTGTGGAGACTTAAATAAGACTTGTTATATTCCTGTCTGGCTTGAACCTTCTCTGCAGGTCGCTCTTGTAAAAGCTGAAATCCTCTATAGCCTAAGCAAGATACCTGAGAGCAGGAGTCAGGTATCCCATGGCTCCTCAGCCTGCCCTGTCTGTAGAAAAACAGTGGCAGGTGTGGGGGGAAAATACCTGTCTCTGTTCATTTCAATAGAGGGCCATGAAATTCTGGAATTCTGCTTCTTTCTAGCAGTGGCTTTGTATGTTTTGGGATGGCCCTGTCATATGTGCTTCTCCCAGTTTTCTTTGAACTGGTTCTTACATCTCACTTCTCTTTGCTGCTGCTTTACTACTTGGTTTGGGCTTGTCTTTGTTGCGTTGTTTTCTTTTTTTTTTTCTTCTTGCTAACGTGTCATGCCTTTTATTTCATCTGAAGAACAGATTTCAGTTTACGTCATTGAGAGCTTTAATGCAATTAAGTAACTTTGTTTCAATATGAGGATGTAAATTAAGACAGGGAAGGAAGATGTATAATTAGTAGTTTAAAAACATTGTGAGGGTAAGTTTAAGCCTTAAGTCCTAGCAAAAAAATATCTTGCACTTAGCTGACTACTTAGACTCAAGGTGAAAAGTGGAGGTAGACAGCTAGGTGGTATGGCAAGGTGGACTTCTCAAACTAAATTCATGATAGAAAAGTACTTTGGTAAAATTCACTAGGCTTTTTATTTATTTGCATTTGCCGGATTATTTTGAGAGCACTGGAGAAGAAAATACTGAATAATTTTTCAGTCATATTTCCTTTAACTTCTTCTGTTGTGGCTTATTCCACCAATTTAAGAATAAAAATGCCTTTTATTCCTCTCCAGCGATTTCGTAAAATTACATTTTGCCTATGACACTGAAATCAGCTTTGCAATCTGGAGCTTAATTGGTGAAACTATTTTCTGAGGGAAGGGTATCATGATGTGTTTTGTGTTTAACTGAACTTGGTAATTTATATGTATGTATATATATGCAC
>VYZQ01025574.1:28254-46101 GCA_013400655.1 Mystacornis crossleyi | reverse complement strand
GACTTTTCACTTCTACCACTGAAAGAATTTTCTAGATACTCTGTCAAATTTTACATAAATTTATACATTTTTATAATCCAGTAGTAATTTTAAACAGATTACTCTGAAAGAAATAAGGTACACATTTAAGTGGTTTACCATAGAGCAAATCACATCTGTTGTACTGCTTAGACTGGTGTGATGTTTTCTTCATAGACTATCAAGGAAATTTTCCCAAACAAATCAGTTATATTCCAGAAAAAACACTTTATTATTCATTATGTATCACTGTATCAGATATCTCCATTAGTACAGAAACTGCAAAATGAAGCAATCAAAGTCTATCCTTAAACTAGAACTGAAACTTGTACTTCCTGTACTCTTACACCATTACCCGTTTACAAAAAAATAATATCATTACTTCTATATTTATATTGTATCCCTTTAACTGACCACTCAACCATTTAAGCTACAAATACACACTCTCATCTCTTATTCTGGGATGTCAAGATCTGAATCTCTACTCATGTGCATATTTCACAAGAAATTTAGATTTATTATGTAAACTAATTCTTTATTCACAGAAGTCTGGTGCCAGTGCCCACAAATCCCAAAGTTTTCCAGGTGGACTCAGATTCTAAAATACACTGTTCTTCCTTTCCTATCTATCAATCAGTGAAAACATTCAGACTGTTTCTTTTCGTTGGTATCTTCCATATGCCACATGTTGGTAAGGAGTATTACTTGACTTGTCTCCAGTAAGACTTTATGACACACATACATGTTTGTTCTCCAACAGCATAAAGTACTGAAAAGCAAACTGGCCTTTCCCCACAAGAAGCACTTACAGTCCACTGAAACATGACACAAGGCAAGTGTGATATACACCAGGTGTACTGGAGGGCAAGCAGGCCAGCTGAAATTCATCTTGATCACCACTGCCAATTAGAATGTGCCAGCTCCCACTAATTAGCTGAGGTTGTAATTTTCCCTTAGTTTAATCACCAAAAAAAGAAAGCAGTACTTCAGACAGCCGAGTAGCAAGTCACAATTACTGTAGTTAAATGCATATAGCATTACAGCGTAATTATAACATCCTTCTGTCTCACACCTCTTTTCACAAAGAGATACCTTTAGAGAGAGGATGTCAGCAACATGCTTTGGGCAGGCAAGTATAGAAGCCACAGTGCAGCACTCAGTCTCTGCCATAGTGCAGCACTCAGTCTCTAGACCTCCATCAGCTATGCTACTGCAGACTGCAAGTTAGAGTTTTGAGGGGTTTTTCCTACTTTTTTTCAACTGCTCTACCAACATACCTGAAAGTGAAGACAGCAAAAGTAGCTTTAAGCTGGCCCTGTATGAAAGTTTCTCATTGTTAACCCACATTAATGGCTGACTAGAAGATCAGGCTATTTATCACTTCTTTGTGTTAAATTTATCGTGTAGCACAGTGCTTCAGGGCAGGGAGGCATGAAGTAAAATAATATTAGTGTCAGCCTCAGCATTCTGAAGGGCCTCCTACTCCTTCCAGAAATCAATTACATTTGATAAGAGTATTTCATGGCAAGGAGTGAAAAACAGCCACATATTAAGCTTAAAGTTGAGAACAGGCTGGCCAGGCACACAAGACTGTTCTGTATCAAGCACACAAAAGGATTCAAAACTTAGTTTTTAGGACCTTCAGCAGTAAGGTCAGCAGTATGCAGCATTATGTAAGTCATCCTTAGCCAAACCCTGCTTGCATGCATTTCCAGCATCCAGATATTTAAAACCTGAGACAGCAAATGATTACAGTGCAAGGTAACCACAACATGTTTGCAGTACGCAGTTTAGTCCCAGTTGCTGCAAGAACACTTGTGCAGCAGTACATCAGAATACAACAGGTGATCACACATGCAAATATAGAGCCATTTCTGTATCTTTTTACCCAAAGAAATAATGTATCAGACTTTATATCACCTTCTCTTTTCCACAGCGAAGGAAAGAGAATTAAAGGGGGGGAAAAACGGGTACACATAGAAGGCAAGGAGAAGTTTTTTCTATTGTACAGCAGTCTATAGGAGATACTATACATTAAAGCTCAAATATGCCATAATGGTAAAAAATAGCTACCTTTTTTTTTTTTTAAGGCAGTTTGTAACAACTAGGTTTTGACAGGATTCAAATTAGTCTGACAATAGCCAAGCACTCATGAACTCCAAGTTTGACCACAACAGTTTTTACTTTGCTACAAAATCAAGTCTCAAGGGACAATGCTACATCACTAAAAATGCAGCATCCAACCCTACTCGCTAAGACAGGTCAGAGAACTACCCAGGTGAAGGCTCTGAACTGATTTTACAGTCTCCTTACTACTGAGACTAAATACTTACACCCCTCTCTTCAGACAGCAAATTCACATGACCATAGCCCATTACAGGGGCAAAAAGAGAAGGCAGGTGCCTTTGAGTGAGAGAACTTTCAAAGATTATTGTACAAAGACTGGTATTCAGACATCAGACGAAATGTTCATCTGTCCCCTTTTGCACACTCAAAACTACTACCTCTTCAAGACCCTCGTAGAAAAAATACTGAAGATGCTCCTTTGATATTAACCTAACAGTAGCTACTAAGTTTGTTACTTTTGAATAGCTGAAAGGCTCTGTAGTACATTTATAAATACTGCTTAGTTAGAAGAGGAGATGGTCAAAGAATACCATACAACAAGCATATACTGGTATTTGCATGTAAAGAACAGTAACACAGTAACAGAAGTCAGAGGACTTTCAGAGAGCAGTGTCTTCTACGTTATAAACAGCTATGCCTGTTCCTAGTCACTCCTCTAAACAGAGCTCTCTGTAGAATTACATTATGAGATTAAAAAATTCAAAAGGTAACAAAAAGCATATTCTAACTAAATTAAATCAAATTATATTCTTGTTTTGTACCAAAGGAGTCATTTAAACTGAATGGCAATACAGCAACAATAGGCTAGATGCTGATTCAAGCCATGATATGACTCCTTCCATGCAGATAAAACCTGTAACAGCCTTGAACTTCCTTTAATTTGCACCAGCCTAGACTATGCCTTAAGGATTCTGCACTAGGCAGGGACACCAAAAGCCTGCCCAGTGCCTGAAATATTAAAAAGCAATATTCTCAAGCCCCTTCTTTTATCAGGCAATTTTTAGAGCTTTGAATGCAGTCAATCCTCAGTGTTACATTCAGTGTATAAAATCCTTCTCAATCAATTATTTAAAAGCAACCTCTATCTTCCTTAATACTAAATGGAGACACCAAATAGCTGTGGCATGTTTTCTATTTCTTCTCTCAAATCTTATCTGTCTTGCACCACAAGATGTTAAACAAAGAACAACTTTAAGCTTTTCGACAAATATTTAAGACAAACATCCACATAAAGCAAGTTTTATGGCAAAGAATGGGCAAACTCTACTCAGCACTAACTACACATCAGTAAATCCAGAAGATGTTTCTGTATATACTGTCAAGAGCATTAGAGTTTGTAATTTTCACACAGATATCTCAACAGCTTGCTTAAAAGTCTCAAGTTACCAATACTGTCATTTACAATACCTTCCATCTTCTTGTTTAATGTTGTCCAATTGCTATAAACTAGTGGCACATAAGAAACAAAAAAATCAAAATTGCTAAAACATATAGAAAGGGGTGGTAACATTTTCCATGTTACCTAAAATCAGATTAAAGTAGTTCATTTTCTGAGGGGCTTCACGCTTTCTAACAGTCACCAGACCACCGTTAACACTGCTCAGGGGTCTCATTCTAAAGGTCTTCCTGTGGTGCAACTTTAGTTCTCTCAGCAGGATGCACAAATAAAGCCACTATAAGCAGACACAATGAGATGAGACATTCGTCTTGGAAGTCTTTTGAGTCTTATTCACCCTACTCACTATATTCAAAAAACCTGGAAGAAAGATATACACAACAGACAAACTATACTTCTAGTATCACTATAGCCTAAATTTTTGAAGAGTTACTCATGACTTAGACCAATAATTATGAGGAGACAATTTTTCTGATAATTTAGTTGCAATACTTTCAGGGAACAAGATCTTCAGTGAGTAAGTGTTTAAAGAATATTTGAAGAGATGAGGCTAAAAATTGCTGGTCAAAACAGATATTTACTACATACCAAACACTTCATGCATTACATCAGAATGCACTTAAGTGACTTCCTGCACTAGCAGAATGAACCAATGGCATGTTCCTGGTTTCATTCCTCTCTTGTTCCTACTTTGAATTGTTTGACCCATACCAAGTTGTAGACCTCTCTATGCTTGCCATTAGAACATGTCATGGTTTAGGAATAGTATCCTCAAATTTAGTGCCCCTTCTAAAAATGTCTGCCATTTCCGCTCCCGCTCCAATTGGAGGTACAAAGGGCAAAGATCACAGGTTGAGAGAGGAACAACTTACTGGAAACAGCAATGAGCTAAGAAAACAAACAATAACAGCAACAATTCAGTAACCAAAGGTGTAAGAAAAATAAACTACTCACATGGAAAGCCCCTGACAATAAACAAATACCAGACCAGTCCATTCCCCATATTTCTTGACCAGAATGAACCTCTTCTCCCTGGAGGAGAGCGAGACTCCACTTCCTGGGCTCCCAGCCATGATGAGAGGTGGCACAGACTAATATTCGGGCCTTAGCTATGCCCTGTCCTGGCTACTGCTAAAAATTAAACCTGTCCTGACCAGAACCAAGACAACACCTTTGGAATGAGGGGTGGGGTGGGGAAGGGGGTGAGGAAGTTAAGTATTTTTCTCCTAACAATTCTTACATTCCAGATCTCTTTTTTACCACTATATCCTGGCACATATTTGGCAGTGAACACTGTACTGTTGATTAAATACTGTCCTTTGATACTTGGAATAGTTGGCTCAACTTATTTCATTTAAATCGGGGTGAAGGAGGGCTGGAGGTGTTGGTTTGTCAGTACATTTTACTGTACCCCAGGTTAAAGAAGATTTTCAAAAATGCTTTGGACTAAGAATTCTAGATCTTTGTAGCTCAAATAAAATATAAATCAAAGTGAAAGAGCATTGAACTTTCCACTTAATACAACACTAAAAAATATTTTAAAATAGTTTGAGAGAAACCTTTAGGGTTTATTAAATTAAAAACATGCTAATCTGGAACAGCACTTGCACCAGTCACCCTGATAAATTAGAACCTCATACAGATGAGCATGTGAGCTATCTTAGTTTACTCACAAGATATAAAACACATGAAGAGGAAATTACTTCTAGCTGGACTAAATAAGTTCTTAGGTTTATGTGCGCCTATAAATAACAGTGTCAAAACAGATTCATGAAGATGTTTCAAGAGGTCATTCATTCACTACTCTATACTTGGTGGAAAAATTGTTGAATTATATCTATGTTAATAAGCACCATCATTTTTAGCTATACTTCTTTACCTACCTTCAGATGTTTTCCAGCGTTTCCACAGATCCTCAATGGTGATATGTTTGTCTTCTCTGTGCAGGTGACTATGTTTATTAGAGGCATCCTTGTATTGCATATCTTCCCTTAGAAACTGAAGAAAGGGGGAAAAAAAAACCATCTTAAATGCTGAAATTACAATTTCTGAAGAGAAACTACACAGAAATCAGGTAGAGACTTTGCTATCATTTCCCCATGCAAGCAGCAGAGAATTGATCTGAGTTTTCCACATCAAACACTCAGAAGGCAAGTTAAACACTCTTACAAGATGTGTTTTTCACAATTATTAAATCCTAGAAAAACTGATGATGCAGTTGCTAGTATACTAAGTTTAACATTATTAGGATGCCTTAGATTTACAGTGATTACAGGAATGCACCACACAGTCATACCACGTACTTCTCTATTCTGACATTTAACCAACTTCACCTCCTTAAAAATAAGACCATGTAAGATTTTTAAGTGTGCCAGTCATTTGTGGATGAGTAATGCCTGAATCCTGCTATACCAGTTAAATGCAACTGCCTGGGGGATGAGAGTAAGCTGTTTACTAAGTAGTATTAAAGTCTTTCGATTAGACAACAAAAACTTGACTTCTATTCATCGAATTAAAAAACAGAAGTCATCTGAGGACCAATTTTCTGCTTGATAATCATTCCTCAGTGGTTACACTGCAAGCACAGAAGCATTACATAAAACTGCTTCATTTTCAGTAATTAATAGGAAGCCTTTTAGCAAACAGATAAAGAGGAAGATCATGCAATCATGACATACAGAGTGGGTGGTGAGGCACTGGCACAGGTTGTGCGGAGAAGCTGTAAATGCCCCGGCAGTGTTCAAGGCCAGGTTGGATGGGGCTCTGAACAACCTGATCCAGAGGAAGGTGTTCCTGTCTATAACACGGAAACTGGAACTGGATGATCTTTAAGGTCCCTTCCAACCCAAAACATTCCATGGTTCTATGATAAACTGTTATGATGGCAGCATTGTATCAGTACTCTACAAGTCACTATTAACAGTTCTCCAAATAAATACCCAAGAAAAGCCATGGAACTGTAAAACCCATTTTATTTTTTATTTCATACAGGTTTAGAAAGTTGGAATACTGGTTGGCAAACCACCTCCCATAAATAGTGGAAACCTTCCATAAGTACCAGTCCCTGAAAGTATTGTACAAACAGTCTCTGTGGGTGAAGACCTCAGTATTGGCATCAGAAAACTAAGAGCTGCTACTAACAGTACCAGAAAACTAAGTCATCTTCCACAGTTGATAGCTTGCTTTCTTCAGTTCCTGAAGGATGAAGCTGCTCAAACAAAACCAGCTACAGTCAGTCACGACAGCTAAGTCAAAAAACAGTCTTTTATATGGCTGATCACATGTCATCACCACCTCAAGAGAGGTGAGGAAGAAAGCCAAGGTAGTGATGCACTGCAGAAGACCTCAATTCCTAAAATGCAGTCCAGGTAATAATTTAAGTGCAGAGCACCCCGCAAAGGCTCCATTTCTAACAAAGGCTCTATGCCTAACAAATCCAGAGATTATACCATTCAGAAACTGCAGGAGATACTGAAAAGTAGCCAACATTAAACAATATTATTAACTCTTAATAAAAAAAGACAGACTACAATAAGCAGAAATATGCAAGCAAAAGCTAACACCAATTCTCCCTAACTAAAATCTTTTTACTAGAATGTAAGGGAATCTCAGACTATGTGAATGGATTCAAGTTTCTCCTCTAACTGATGGACTTGGGATAAAATACTAGTTGCCTTCCTTAAATAAACCACAGAGCCATAGTGTCCAAATACTGACCGAATGCAAATCCTCTCTTATTTATCTCTTACTTCAAAACTTTTTCTGATTGTCAGACATTGGCTTTGTAAAGCCTTTTGATTCCTAAAATAGCTCCATTTAGCCCATATGAACTGCATGAGCATTTTTAACTTCTCTTCCCCATGTATATAAGAATGACATAAATTGAGATATATAAATATATATATATGCACACACATGCATATACATGAGAAATATATGAGAAACTTAGGAAATATATGAGAACTGAAAATAGCAGCCTGTTGGGGCAAAAACAGTTACAGAACTTCTGAAAAACCACGGATCAGCAACAGTTAAAAGGCTTAATAAGCACAGGACTGTATGCTGTAACTGTATGCAAATGTAAAAATATCTGTTGCATATTCCATCACCCAAGGGGAGCTCTGAATCTTCCCATATTGGCAATACTACCATGAAGCTGGCAAATTCTACAACTGTCATGCAACATACAACAAAAGACAGATTATCTTATTCATTCCCACTCCATGTTTATTAAAGTCTAAACTGAAGAGCAGGAACTAAACAGTAAGAAAAACAAAACAATTTTCTTATCCACTAATGTCCCTAAGCCTTTCCATGTTATAGTCCAGTCTTACAGATGGAACAGCGGGAAAGAACTGATGTTTTCCCACCTTACCTTTTCCCTCCAGACTGCAAGTATCTACTACCAACTGACATCCCCAGTATATCTTTCGGGAACTTGCAAAAAACAGACTAGAAACACAGCAAAAACATGTATTACATGTCCCTCTCTGTAAAGATTCTCTCATCTCTCATGGGGGTTAAGGCAAATGCTGAAACTCACTCTTCAGCTTTCTAGATAATGCACTGCCCTTGGAGAATCCAAATGTCAGGCATGGACTTTTTTTTTCAAAACAAGTGTTGTAGGGCGATCAATTTTCTGAAGAGGGACAGAATATGTTGTATATACAGGCTTAGGCCAATTTTGCATCTTCTCGGCTAAAACTCAAACCACTTTTGTTCGTACAAACTTGCTACCTTTACTGATAGTTGCCAGTAAAGGCTGTAAAATACCAAAGGATGAGAACTTGTGTTCAGCTGCAGGCGCTGTCACGGAAAATCTGAATTGCTGCTAACAATACTACTCACGTGGTTAGAAGTAAAGAAGAGAAGCAAGATGCCAACTGATAAACAATAATTTTCAAGGGGTTACGCCTCTCCCCAGACTAAGCACGAGCAGGACCCACAGGAGAGCATCCCGATTTAACGCCGGGACGCAGCGCGGGCTCCTCGGCACCGGGTCGGCGGCTCCTCCTGCAGTTCCGCCGCGCCGCCCGCAGAGGGCGCAGAGGGCCCAACAGCGCGGGAAACGCGGCTCCAAGTCCGGGCTCGAGATCTCCCGGGAGAAGGCGTGAGAGTGCCCCTGATTTATACCGAGACACCGACTGGAATATTTCACTGCGTCCCTTTTCTAAAAGCGAGTGGCAACACACAAACTGGAAAGCAGCTTGAAGTTAGCCAGTACAGTTACTCCTCAGGGGCAGGGGTAGTACATCTACAAAAACTTCTTCCAAGTGAAAAGCCCCTCTTCAGTTCTGAACTACCCGTATTGCTCCCAGACCCTGTGAATATAACCCCGATGACTTCCTCAAAGAGGTTCTCTGACACCGCAAGGTCACAACACTAAAGTTACAGTGCACATAGGTGGAAAGAGGTCATCATGTTTCATGGAATAAGTGCATTCACTAATGAAAAGGTATATAACAACATCAAACATCTTTCTTTTGTTAAAAAGATTTTTGTTTCAAAAATGGCCTAATATGGAAGTGCTTCTTCAAGAAAAATAACTGAGACCTAAATTAAAGAAAGACAGAAAAACAGCACAACTCTAGTTAAAAAGAGGATTTTTCTGTTCCTTGTCATGACAGCTAATCTCTCTTCTGTTGCCCTGGTCATTAAGTATACAAAGAAAAGGTTAGAAAAATAACTCTAAATGGGGAGGTTAAAAGAATAAGCTCTAAGAAAAACACATCTGAGGATTATCTTAGCCAACATAATTACTCAGGAAGGAGAAGTCCTTTTAAGACTACAAAGCTGAAACCAAGAAAGCAGAAGATAAGTTACCTAAAAACTCTGCATGAAACAAGAACAACCATTTGTCAAAGTAATTACTTCAAAAACAAGTAGAGAATAAAAAAAACTCCACACCTAGACACTGAAACTAGAGTTTTGATCCCAGAAGTACTGTAATAGCTCCACTTCTAAAAAGATGAACATCCCTTTAAAGTCCAAGGTTCAGCAGTGTAATAACTCCAAAGGAAACCTTCTGCCTGGAGGGGACAGGACTTTTGGAGCCCAGGATCAGTTATGCCATCACCTTCCTTCCTCTTCAGAAAGCCTTTAGTACTGTAACTTTCACAAAAAAAGAAAAAAAAAGAAAAAAAAAAATTTGGACCATTCCCAAAGAGGGAAAGAGACTCTTCCAAAAGCCAATTCCAGTATGACTCATATTGGAGGGAGCACTTGCAAACTAAACCCAAATGCAGCAATATAAAAAGTTAAAAAGTTAAAATATCAATGCTGCAAGACACGCTTGCAGGGCAAACAAGCAATTGCATACTTTTGAGAATACCACTGGAAAAGTAAAATTAACCACACTCACTAACTGCAGCAGGAAGCACTCACATGCTATTTATATTTTGTTCTGGGTGAAGGCTCAAGTTTATGATTTTCAGTTTCATCAACTTAAAATAGACCCTCTAACTGACAAGTTTACTTCAAGAGCGATTAGTAACATCTCCCGGCTAGGTATTGCTCTCTCCTTTGAGCATCTATTCCTCAAACAGTGTTATTTCCTTTGGTTTTATTCCTTCAAAGGGAAACCTGCAAAAGTTAAAACTTCAGATTTCCTACAACCCTTCAGATAAATCCAGTGACTGAGAGACAGCCTTTTAGTACATTTCCTCACATCTATTGCTACAAGACTTGTTGCAACTACTGCAACATCACATGTACTAAATTATGATGGCAAATGTGTTTTTAAAAGGCAACTTAGGAGGATTCAGGTATGACTGCCTACCCTACAGAAATGCTATGAAGTAAAATAAGAAAATATATTTAATAATATTAATAATAAAATTATTAACAAAACATGACTAGAAAAACGTAGGACACAGCCAGGAAAGTGTTACCAAGTATATCTTAAGTAACCTACGCATTCTATTGAAAAAATATTATTGCAGCTCAAAACTGTAGCTCTACTGCAAAGTAAACTTTGCAATCTCTTCAAAGCCAAGATAGAATTTCCAAGGGATCATTTCATTGTAGGAGGACTAAATAAGGAGGTGCAGACAGCTACATATTAGCTTAAGTACCTCCAAGGTGGCAAGGCGTGAGGTAGGTCCAGTCCAAACCACACTGGAACAGGTTTCTATGCAACTGTACCCATGATAACATGTGCTGCCTCTCTACAGGGCTTCCTTGCACAGGCACAGCTGTGAACTAACACCATCAATGTTTTCACACAAGACCTGGCTCCTCATCCTGCTCTGAAAAAACAAACTGTCTAGACACGTTCAGAGTTGCTTACAAAACTTCAGGAGGCTAAAACACGCTCTGCCTGGGGACAAATGTAGTAGCAGTTGAATGCAAAAAAATATTAATTCATAAAAGACCTCTATTAAGAGAGCCACAACAAATTAAGAAATTCAAAGTAACCCAATAGCTTTGGGGAACAGGTTTGCTGCACTGGTTAGGAAGCTCAAAATCCTTGTTTCAAAGATCAATGGTTGTAACAGAATGTCTTGCACAGCGAGATGTAAAATACACTCAGGAGCCATCCCAGTGTCATGACAAAATAGTTATAATGTCTTCAGTTTGTGAACCACCACAGCACATATTTTTCCACATGCAGAATTTTGTCTAAACAGCTGACACCAAAACATTAAGTTGTTTACAGAAATATGAACTCCAGTTTAAGGACTTTTATGACATAAATGACAAGGACAAAACTGAAATACTAACGGAACTTGAAAGGACATTTAACATCTTGNGTTACAGTGCACATAGGTGGAAAGAGGTCATCATGTTTCATGGAATAAGTGCATTCACTAATGAAAAGGTATATAACAACATCAAACATCTTTCTTTTGTTAAAAAGATTTTTGTTTCAAAAATGGCCTAATATGGAAGTGCTTCTTCAAGAAAAATAACTGAGACCTAAATTAAAGAAAGACAGAAAAACAGCACAACTCTAGTTAAAAAGAGGATTTTTCTGTTCCTTGTCATGACAGCTAATCTCTCTTCTGTTGCCCTGGTCATTAAGTATACAAAGAAAAGGTTAGAAAAATAACTCTAAATGGGGAGGTTAAAAGAATAAGCTCTAAGAAAAACACATCTGAGGATTATCTTAGCCAACATAATTACTCAGGAAGGAGAAGTCCTTTTAAGACTACAAAGCTGAAACCAAGAAAGCAGAAGATAAGTTACCTAAAAACTCTGCATGAAACAAGAACAACCATTTGTCAAAGTAATTACTTCAAAAACAAGTAGAGAATAAAAAAAACTCCACACCTAGATACTGAAACTAGAGTTTTGATCCCAGAAGTACTGTAATAGCTCCACTTCTAAAAAGATGAACATCCCTTTAAAGTCCAAGGTTCAGCAGTGTAATAACTCCAAAGGAAACCTTCTGCCTGGAGGGGACAGGACTTTTGGAGCCCAGGATCAGTTATGCCATCACCTTCCTTCCTCTTCAGAAAGCCTTTAGTACTGTAACTTTCACAAAAAAAGAAAAAAAAAAGAAAAAAAAAAATTTGGACCATTCCCAAAGAGGGAAAGAGACTCTTCCAAAAGCCAATTCCAGTATGACTCATATTGGAGGGAGCACTTGCAAACTAAACCCAAATGCAGCAATATAAAAAGTTAAAAAGTTAAAATATCAATGCTGCAAGACACGCTTGCAGGGCAAACAAGCAATTGCATACTTTTGAGAATACCACTGGAAAAGTAAAATTAACCACACTCACTAACTGCAGCAGGAAGCACTCACATGCTATTTATATTTTGTTCTGGGTGAAGGCTCAAGTTTATGATTTTCAGTTTCATCAACTTAAAATAGACCCTCTAACTGACAAGTTTACTTCAAGAGCGATTAGTAACATCTCCCGGCTAGGTATTGCTCTCTCCTTTGAGCATCTATTCCTCAAACAGTGTTATTTCCTTTGGTTTTATTCCTTCAAAGGGAAACCTGCAAAAGTTAAAACTTCAGATTTCCTACAACCCTTCAGATAAATCCAGTGACTGAGAGACAGCCTTTTAGTACATTTCCTCACATCTATTGCTACAAGACTTGTTGCAACTACTGCAACATCACATGTACTAAATTATGATGGCAAATGTGTTTTTAAAAGGCAACTTAGGAGGATTCAGGTATGACTGCCTACCCTACAGAAATGCTATGAAGTAAAATAAGAAAATATATTTAATAATATTAATAATAAAATTATTAACAAAACATGACTAGAAAAACGTAGGACACAGCCAGGAAAGTGTTACCAAGTATATCTTAAGTAACCTACGCATTCTATTGAAAAAATATTATTGCAGCTCAAAACTGTAGCTCTACTGCAAAGTAAACTTTGCAATCTCTTCAAAGCCAAGATAGAATTTCCAAGGGATCATTTCATTGTAGGAGGACTAAATAAGGAGGTGCAGACAGCTACATATTAGCTTAAGTACCTCCAAGGTGGCAAGGCGTGAGGTAGGTCCAGTCCAAACCACACTGGAACAGGTTTCTATGCAACTGTACCCATGATAACATGTGCTGCCTCTCTACAGGGCTTCCTTGCACAGGCACAGCTGTGAACTAACACCATCAATGTTTTCACACAAGACCTGGCTCCTCATCCTGCTCTGAAAAAACAAACTGTCTAGACACGTTCAGAGTTGCTTACAAAACTTCAGGAGGCTAAAACACGCTCTGCCTGGGGACAAATGTAGTAGCAGTTGAATGCAAAAAAATATTAATTCATAAAAGACCTCTATTAAAGAGAGCCACAACAAATTAAGAAATTCAAAGTAACCCAATAGCTTTGGGGAACAGGTTTGCTGCACTGGTTAGGAAGCTCAAAATCCTTGTTTCAAAGATCAATGGTTGTAACAGAATGTCTTGCACAGCGAGATGTAAAATACACTCAGGAGCCATCCCAGTGTCATGACAAAATAGTTATAATGTCTTCAGTTTGTGAACCACCACAGCACATATTTTTCCACATGCAGAATTTTGTCTAAACAGCTGACACCAAAACATTAAGTTGTTTACAGAAATATGAACTCCAGTTTAAGGACTTTTATGACATAAATGACAAGGACAAAACTGAAATACTAACGGAACTTGAAAGGACATTTAACATCTTGCTGAGAGTATATTTCCAGAGAACAAAATGAAGCCTATCCCTGTCAAACTTCCTACAGCCAAAGTGCTATAATACTATTACTATTGCAGATCATGCTAGCTGCTTTTCCTTTTTAATCACTGTATAGAAGACAGTAATATTCCTTGGCTTAGGCCACTTAAGTTACTCTATTTGATTCTTGCCTCCAGACAGCATTTTCAAGTCAGGCACTTCAGTGTATCATCTCTGAGGTTCCCACTTCGTTGACCATCCTGCCACTGCTAAAAGTTATTCTCTGATGCTTTCAATGCTGAAGTCTCTTATTCTCCTTACTGTACTTTTTTGTCTCCTTTTTTCTTTTTTCTTTTCTTTTTGATTGCGGGAGAGGGCATGGGGTAGGGTATTGGTGGTTTTCTAAGGGGTTTGTTCAGTTTGGGGTTTTTTTAATTAAGTAACAATTCCAGTTCACTCCCTAAAAATACTTAAGTAAAATATCAAGTGATCTATCCAGAGAGATCCCATGCAAAAGAGTACATTTGTGCCTTTAGCTTGGTGAGACATTAGACACACAGTAAGTCACTAATATTTCAAAGACATCAACTTATTCTAGTACTGCAGATTCCTTAAGGAAATGACTTGATGTAGGACCTACATACAGAAGTTCTTTGGAAACAGGAAAAACCTATGTAAATAGTGAACATATGATAAGTCTGTTTTACTGCTTGTGTCTCATCATTAAAACAAAACACGCTCCCATGGTGCAACAGATGCTTCCTGAGGCAGATAGGAACTACTCCCACAACACATGACTAAAACCTCAGTTAGTAATACTACATTCTCCCTTTCAGTTACCCGTTGACAGCCTACCTCTAGAAACCAGCTTAAACAATTGCAAACCTTGACATATAAAGTAATGATATCAGCATCTAGGTGTGATAGGAAAATTCATATTAGCCTGCCCTCATAATAAGCATAGGGGATTTTTTTCCTTCCTTTTTCCTCTTCTCTGCTGTACCATACCAAATAATAAGGAAAAAAATAACTACTCCATGCTCAGATTAGAGCCCCTCTAACTTCTGTAGAAGACTTCAACAAAATCCCTCATGTTTAGCTGACTATTAAATCCCATGCTAAAAATTTAGATCAGGTTTCTGTACATCAATTTTATCAAGGTCAAATACAAGTTTCTTTCCAGTCCGTACAAAGTACATCCAAAGGTCTCCTAGTATTAGACAATTTTTGTGGAAGTAAGAAATACCTTAGTTCAAATTTTCTAATGTCCTAGAAAAACTCCTTCTTTACAGAATGGTTTTATGCGGGCCTTTATTCTACAGAGTAAAAACAAGAACAACCTAAAACAGGGCATGAAGAAATTAGGAAAAACAAACTACGTGCAGATACAATGTCTGGAATCACTGTTGGGAGTTAACTGGATTAGCAAATTAAAACAGTTAAAATAAATAGTTCAACATCTTTAGCTCTTTTTACCTTCCTGTCTCAAAATAACTTATTAACAATAACTTCCTTCCTTGGTGTAAATATACCCTTGTAACACTGTTGTAGTGCTGGTTAAACAGCAGAAAGTTATTCTACTTTGTCACATTCTTCCTTTCAAATAAAAAGCTAATGAACATCTAATCAACATACTCAATATGCTGCTCTTCAGGAGTCTTGCAAGTAAAAACCATGCAGAATAAAACAGAAAATCCATTCCCTGCTGTTAAGTAAAATCCCTGTATTTCATGTAAGCTTTACTTCTAATAAAGTGGGTTTTTTAATTATCAGTCCTCATTCTTAATCAAGATAAGCAGCATTACCCACTGTGACAAAACAAAAAAAATCTAGTTCTGAAATATAAATAGGACATATTTAGTACATTCAGACCTACTGTAATCAGGTAACTATGTAACTATGTTATGTAAATGTAGATCTTTTAGAATTATGGTAAAGACTTAGCAAAAGCACTACAAGAAAAACAGAGGTTACTAGCTGAACTTGCAATTAAACTGCATTTCTCATTAATTGCAGGTTTGCATTTAATGTCTTAGAAGAAAGCTCTCTGTGCAAATACATATTCAGCACTGATTTGCATGGAAATTAGATGTAGAAAAGTGCTAATTTTCAGGGAGTGGGTTATTAAATATTTCTTCAATAATTAAAAATGAACTAGCAGAAACAAGGGCTACAATTAAGTCATCTTATTTTATGCACAATGTGTAGTTTGAACATATAGTTTCACTCATCTCTAATTAGCCCATCTGAACAGCATGCCTCATCAACTATTATAATTTCAGCCATTTGAACAGGTTTTTAGAATAGCTTCTGTTGCTTCCTCTGGAAGAAACGTAAGGTCAGATACAAAGATGGTCCACTGGAAACCAAAACAAATATTCTGAATACTAATAAAATGTTTCCAATGTATAAATATTTCAGTATTTTCTTTTAACTTTCTCAATTTCCATGTATAAAAAATGCAGTACAAGTCAAGAGAAATAATCAAAGTGCTGGGAGGTTCCTCAGGAAGCTCACACTCTATCACTAATGTTTCAGTTTGCAGACTGAACTGTGACTGTCCTAAACATTCTGCAATAACAAAGGTAGACTATATGCATTATTTTTGAAAAGTCATGGCAGTCAGGTGAAGTCTCTGGTGACTGGGAAAAAGGAAACATCCTTCCTACTGAAAAAAGAGAAGGAAAAAAGACCTGAGAACCTTAAGACCAGTGAGCCTCACCTCTGTGTTTTGGAAGATCACGGCGCAGATTCTCGTGGAAGCAATGGAAAGGCACATACGATGAGGTGATCTGAGCCAATCCAGCATGGCTTTACTAAGGACAAACAGTGTCTGACTGATCTGGTGGCCATCTATGATGGAGTGATTGCAGTGGGTGATGAGGGAAGACCAAACAAATGTCATCTGCCTAGACCACTGCAAGGCCTTTGACACAGCCCCACATAACACCTTTATCCCCGGAGTGGAGAGAGATGGATTAGAAGGGTGGACCATTTGGTGGATAAGGAACTGGCTGAATGGACACAGCCAGGCAGCTGTCAGTTGGCTTATGTCCAGGTGGAGACCAGTGATGAGTGGTGCCCATCAGGGCTCTCTCTTGGGACAGGGGCTCTTTGATACCTTCATCAACAACACAGACGGTGAGATCAAGTGCACCCTCAACAAGTTTGCAGAGGACATGAAACTGAACAGCGCAGTTGAACTAACAGAAGGAAGGGATGTCATCCAGAGGGATCTGGACAAACCTAAGTGTCGGGCCCATGAAAACCTCATGAAGTCCAAATGCAAGGTGTTGCACCTGCATTGGAGCAATCCAAGACATGAGCACAGACTGGGAGAAGTCACTGAGAGCAGCCCTACTCAGCAGGACTTGGGGGTGCTGGTGGATGAAAAGCTGGATATGAGCCAACAGTGTGCACTCACAGGCCAGAAAGTCAGCTGCATCCTGGGCTGCCTTCAAAGAGGAGTGGGCAGCAAGCCAAGGGAGTTGATTCCGCCCCTCTACTGCTCTTGTGAGACCTCACCTGGAGTGCTGCCTCCAGGGCCTCAGCACAAGAAAGCCACTGACCTGTCGGAACAAGTAAAGGCAACCAAGATGATCAGAGTACAGGAGCACCTCTCTCACGAAGACAGGCTGAGAGAGCTGGGCTGCTCAGCCTAGAGAAGGTTCCAGGAAGATCTTATTGCAACCTTCAACACGTATAGGAGGGATATTAAAAAAGAGAGACAGCAACTTTTCACACAAGCAGATACTGACAGAACAAGGGAGAATGGTTTTAAACTAAAACAGGAAAGATTTAGACTATACTTTAGGAACAAATTCTTTACTCAGAGGGTAGAGAGGCGCTGGAGCAGGTTGCGCAGAGACATTGCGGATGACCCAATCCCTGGAAGAGTTCAGAGTCAGGTTGGATGGGGCCTGTTGGTGCTGTTTGCACATAGACACACCGAAAAGCAGCATCACATTAAATTTGACAATGATAATTCATAACTTAACTCATGCACGGAGAACAATCTTCCCCTAGATGTTACAAAAAAGGATGACAAAACGGAGCTAGATTCTTCTTCCATTCATCTACAGTGAGAATGGGTGTCAGAACCATGTGACAATACCCTCCCTTTTAGGGGACATCTTCACTCCCCTCAAGCATGTGCCTAACAATGGCCAGAAAGCAAAATAAGCAAGCACAATGAAACAC
>VYZQ01025569.1:31700-65260 GCA_013400655.1 Mystacornis crossleyi | reverse complement strand
CAAAGCCCTGCTCCTGGGGAGGAGGAGCCCCATAGCAGTGCTGGGGCTGCCCAGCTGGAGAGCGACCTTGAGCTGGGAATACGCCCTCGCCTGGAGGCTCAGTGGCATCTTGGGCTTCATTAAGAGGAATGTTTCCAACAGATGCGCAGAGATGATCCTTCCCTCCTACTCAGCACTGGTGAAGCCTCACCTGGAGTGCTGTGTCCAGTCCAGCCTCTGAATGCTGTTGTTTCTCTGTGCTTTACTCCTTTGTGGGTGCATAGGGAAGCTTTAAAACATAACTGATTGTGTTTCTGTATATCTGACCAATTTTAGCCAGAAAAAAGCACTCTGTGCACATGCCTGTCTGCCTTGGTTATAGAGAAAGCTGGAGGTGGCCAGCAGAGATTTGGGCATGGTACTTGTAGGTGTTCTGGACTGAGTTAGAAGAACCTGCCTCTAGGCTGATGGTGGAGAAGTATTCAGACTGAAGAGTATCCCAAGAAATGCCTACAACGTCAAAGGAAGGAGCTGAATTCACTTCTCAAGGTGAGACCTGGCCCTACCTCCTTGCTTTGGGACATCCCAGCTGAGACCTAGCCAACTTCTATCCATGAAGGTGAACTGCTATGCTGTGCTATGCTGCGTTTGTTATTCTGTGCTGTATTGTTAACTATTAGAAGGGGATTGTTCTTCTGCTTTTATAATTTGCTTTAAAATGCCTTAAAACAAAGGAAAAAGTCACTTGATATTTAGCACTGCTATACTAGGGTTTGTTAGATATGTTCCAAGCCTTGAAGGTTACAAAGGGAGGGATTGTTCTGGGCATTCCATGATTTCAGTCTGCAGCATCTTGCCATGGCAAGGTCTTCCCTGTATAAGGGCAGGCTTGTCACATTAGGCTTCCAGGGAATTTAGCAGGGAAAGGACATGTTCACGGTCTGTGCCCAGTGTCAAGAAGCAGTGAGGAGATTTAGAAAGATGGTTGAAGTTTTAAAACTCTAATTTAATACTCTGAATCTCAAGTTACATGTTTTTTAATTGGCGATTTGAAGTTCCTGTCCTTAAATATACCAACATTACCAGGACAGGTAGGCTGAAAATGTTTGTGGTGTTAGTTTGTAAGTCTAGTTGTAGAAAAGTTTAAAACTGTAGTATTTCTTTTAACTGCTTATTTTCCAGGTATGCTCTAGGAAAGGCAAGAGACAGAGAGTGAAGGAGGCAGAGGTCCCTATTTACCATCCTCAGTAGCTTGCAGAGCTTTTCTACTGAATGACTCAATACAGTACAGATGATGAAGTAGTTTTTAAGAAAAAAAAAATCTATTGTGCACTAATGTAGTTTTCAAGGAAAATCCCTTCTGAATCATCACAAATGTTCTGTAATAGTTATTAGAGGACCTATTTTGAATCCATAAATAGTTTCTTTTATACTTAACTTCAAACCAAGTATCTTTCTGGCTTGAATTAAATTTGTCAGACCATTTGTTGTTGCAGTAGCTGGTTGATTACAGATGTACATCTTTTTTTTTTTTTTTCTGGTCTTTTTAGAGGGCAAATCACTATGGTAACCACATTACAGAAAATTGCTTGTTCTCCTTAAAATACCCTTCAGAAAAAGGTCATTTAGCATTAACACTTTTTGACTAAATCCAAAATGTTAACAACATCAGGAATATTGTCACTGTTTCTATACTTACATGGGTTTTTTTCTTTACCAAGCACCTATCAGTTAACTATCAAAACAGGACAAAATATTGAGACTCCAAAACAATTGCAAAGCTGCAGGCTTTTAGGTATATTTTGAAATATCAAGATTCACTCATGTTGCTGTGTTTTGGCTGCTGGCATGCATGGCTTTATTCAATTGTTTTCAGTTCTCTGATTCTGAGAAAAATCCAGGCTGAAGTTACTCTTTCAACCTCTGTGTGCTATGATTGAAAGGAAGGGCAGGCAGGCATATGACTATTATGGGCAGCCGTCTGTTGTTGAATTATGAAATAGCTGTTCTGGATAGTCGTTTAAAAGCCTGGAAATGGCTGGTTAAAGGTTTCCACTCTCAGGGAAAAATGCATCCAAGGGGTGTTAGATGGGAAAAATCAGGTCTGATTGTAATAATAGGGTCCTAGCCTGTGAAGTGAGAACACACAAAGTTGTTCTCTTTCTGGCATATGCCACTTGTGTTCTGCCTGATTGGACATGTTGTTTCTTCGCCATTTTGCATTATCTACATTGCCTGCAAAGGATCTTCACATTTGTGTAGGTTTTTTGGTTTTCAGATAGCTATTTGCAGTTTTTATCCAAGCTCAGTAAACAACAACAACAAAAAATCCTTTCTTGGAGTTCCATCATTTTGGAATTGACAAACAAGTTAAAAAGGCTGCCAAAAGAAAGCAGGAGTTGGAGGAAGTTAATTCACATTGATGTGTGCATGCCACTGATAGCAAGTTATGCCTATGACATTCTGACATTGCCTCTCAAAAAAGAGAAAGAGTGGAGTGGAGTGAAAGACTAAGAGGATGTTCATTTAATTGGAAAGCCTACTGAGATCTGAGACAGCTGAGGCAAAGGATGCACCCTTTTTCTGCACAATGGCATTGGCTGAAGGTTGTATATAAGGTGGCCTTATTAAAGTGACAAGGCAATTTAATTCTTTTGTGCACAATGATTCTACTTCATTGATTTACAATGGGAAGGATATAATTTTGCTAGTGTTGGCAAAAAGCTCAAATGTCAGGCTTTTCAAATTGCCATACTTGCCTTGTTCAGGATGAATAATGAATAAGTCACCTTTTGTCTACAGTTAAATATTCTTGAATAAATACAAAGAACATAAAAGACATAAATGATTGCCTGATTTATATTTAAAATAAAGATCAACATTGTGATAAATGGTTGAAAATGCTTAGTGTGAAGTAATATGACTATGCTGATAATTACATTATCAATTAAGGGGCAGCCCAGGTGTGGAGTGTTATAGAATGGATGCCAGAGAGAAACCCCCAGTGAGGAACATGCCAAACTTGTCTATCTGGAAAATGTGGGTGAGGGAGTGAAGAGACCCTTAGCTATGCAGAGGATCACATGTTTAAAATTGTACCATTTCATGTACTGAAACATCCATTCTCTCAGGGATCTGTGGCTGTTGCTTCTTGCTTTGTCATTGGCACTGGTCTCATTTCTGGAAACAGATATTGCTTCATTTATTTCTTATGGTTTGAGTGGTCAGAGAAGGCTCCTCATCATTTCTCAGGACCTGTCTTTAGTCAGAGAGGAATAGATCTTAAAAACCTGCTGAGTCAAATGTTTATAGCTGGCAAAGTTGCCAACATCTCAACAAAAGAGGTGAAACAACTTTGAAGAAAAAAAGATGCAAAAATATACTGAATGTTTTTCATCATGTGATTCCTTGACCATGAGCAGCAAGGCTTGCCTCCATCTGCAACACACAGGTTCCAGTTTATCTAAAGTAATTGTGTTAACACTCTGCCTATTCCTGATCTGTTGTTCTTTCTCTTTTAGAACGCTTTCTTTGTCTTTATTTAATTTCCCAATGTCTTGAAGTGATGAGAAAGATGGTGCTGACCACAAGAGTGTGGTAAGATTCCTCAGCCTCGTGCAGGGGCAGCATGTGCTCTACTCTTACTCTCTTATGAGGCAACTTTGACCGTACTTTGTCTATCCCTCTCCAGGCTCTCCTGATCTCATATTGTCGTTCTTCCACACTCTTCCTTGTTCAGTGGGTACAAATATTCTCCTTTTTATCACTTGCCCCAAATCAATAATCTTTAGAACTAGCCTTGCTTTCCATGTTTATATGCTCCCATTTCTTTTTTCCTATTGCAATTCTCACTTTCATGGGGTATGTTGCCATGCAAAGTTGAAAGCAGCTATTTCACCCTCTTTCCTGCCCATTTGTTCTAAAAGCCCAAGAAAAACCAGTAGCTCAAAAAAAGATGCTCCTGTCTTACTCACTAGCAGTGTGCTGCTTGTTTATCTCCCCATGGGATGATGGCAATGGCCAGTACTACTCCGGGAGCAGAGTTCTCTGACTCCATCCTGGAGTTTCTAGCCAGATGTTGAGAAGGACTGTTTTCTCCCTTGCTGTTAAGAGTTCCTGTGGATGTCCTTCAGCTTTCTATCGCAGGTTTCTCACTACTTGACTGTTTTCTGAAGGAGTTTGTGTTTTGGCAGTTGGCCTGTGAAAGCTTCAGGTGTTTCCTGATTTTCATTGTTTCCTGTTTTTCTGAAATATTGTTGACTGGTGATTCCTGTAGTACCTGTTTCTGACATGGTTTTAATTCCTAGGGCTGAGTAGTTTTAAAGTTATGGTAAAAGACTCTTTTGCAGAGAATCACTGTTAGAAAAGAAAATATAATTTCTTATTGTATAATCTGGAAAAAATATATTGATAGGGATTTATCCTTCTGAAGCTGCCAGCTGTGTTTCTTTCTTTGGTTTCAGTCATCTACCATTGAATAGGATGAAGTTATGCAATAAAGAAAGAAGCACATGGAGAGGAACATGAACATTGCATGATGAGACTCTGATTTAGAGATTCTGAATGATTTTAAGCTACATATGGCTTGAAAACCTTTATTGGGTAAAAATGCATCCAGTATGCGCTTCCATTTACCCATGCTGTATGGAATATCACAGCCTTGGCTGTGCCTTTTTGTTCAAAGTTACTGCTACAGATTTAAATAGCAGAGAAGCTTCTGTACTTCTAGGTCTGTGGAAACAAACTGCTTTATGATTTCTTTAGGTCCTGTGATAACAGTACAGTTACCAGGGCTTTACTTGCAAAAGGAGGCTGTTGTATGAGTGAGTGTGGTGAGCTACAAGGGGCAGTGAAGGTAGTGTGCAATAACATTCCTCTTGGACCCCGGGCAGAGTCAATCAGTGCTTTATCTACAGCAGTTGCTACATCATTCTCTCAACAAGGCTACATGGGCTGCATGGGCCGGCTTCTGCTCAAACCTTACTTCCTCTGGTTGTGTTCCCGGTCCATCTGTGATCTTATGTTCTTCCTGAAGGAAGAGATCATGATAAATCTTTTCACTGATATTTTTGGGTAACTCCAGCTTCACAATATGGCCATGAGACAGGGGAGTGAGGTGTGTTTTCTGTATAATAAAAGCATCAGACTCTTCATAGAAAACTAGTAATAGACAGAAATAGCGTGTCTGTGTTCATCTCCCATGGGATTGGTCTTCGCTCTTTCTTTTTTGGCCACTTGCTATCATGAAAAGCAAATGTAAAATATTATCCTGGATTTAACTGATAGCATAATCAGAATAATATACATAGTTTGAACTCTACTCCTCTGCAGAGAGAGAATGGGCAGATGAGACGTACACCTGGTACTCCAGTAAGGACAAAATGGGCACCAAATTTTCGTTTTCACCCTAAAGGAGACTTAGAGTGAAATGATTTCCAAATCAATATCCATTAAGCAAGAGAAATCAGTATACAATGACCATTTCACAGAATCATAGACTACCTTATGTTGGAATGGACTGCAAAAGATCACCTGGTCCAACCTTTTGGTCTAGCACAAAGGCTGATAGGAAAAATAGCATAATTAGATTCTTTCTTAACTCCTTATACTTGGCATGTGTCCAGAAAATGTTGAAAGAATGGACTATTTCAAAGAGTCACACACTTAGCAATGAATTTCAGGACTTCTTTGCTAGGTTTGTTTCTATAAGAATATAAACAAAATGATCTCTTTTAGTACTGCGGACTATTAGTGCCCAAATCTGAGCAATGGAGTTTTGCCAACTGCATCAGTTTCTGCCATCCTCACCTCTCCCAGCTCCATTCATTCACCATAAGAAATATCCTGTAAGGTGCTTTAAGAAAAAAAAAAAAATCCAAACATTTGATAAGGTGGTTTATATTTCAAAAACAAAGACTGAGGAAACTGGAAATATAAAGATGAATGCTGTTTTTTACTCACTTCTGTAATTCCAGGTTCTCTTTTTATTTTGACATTAAACCAAGTCTCCTGAGTAGAAACTGCTGTTATACTTGCAAGATGCCATTTTTAGGAAGGATTTATAAAGTACTGTTCAGGTAAATGGCTCTCCAAACCTCCTTTGTGTGAGCATTGTGTGAGAAACCACTGGAGTATCAAACAGAAAGTAGAGTAAATTCTCTCCATCCTTCTTTAAGAAAAATTCTGAGAACCATGCAAACTCCTAGACTTATGTGAACTGCATTTTTTCAGGTTATTCAATTACTCTGACCTGCCAGCCTAGTTTAGGTATAATTTGTGGTCTGGGAAGAGGTCAGTGATTGCTGTTCAGAAACTGTCTTGTGTGTATAAGATTTCTCTATAACTGGAAAACTCAGGTTAAAATTAAAAATTAATTCAGTTCAAAATAAGAATTCAATGTATTTTTTTTTTCTAGATGGAAGTGAATTGTTTTCTTTGTGCGTTAAGGATATGCTGAAGTAAAGCACTGTGTGATAAATGCTACACAGAGAGGTTTCTCAGCAACTGAGCTAGGTCTCTTCCTTGGTGCATGATGGAACACCACACACTTGTGGCCCAAATCCTTTATTTCCTTATTCTCAACTTTTACTAGAGTGTTTTTAAAGTCAATATGATGATTTGTCTCTTCCATTTATCGCTGTGGCTGACTTGTGATAAATATTTAATTTTTTTTCCTGTTAAAGCAGGAGAGGTAATGTGCATATATGTCAGGATAGCAGGCCTCCAGAAAGATCTCCTGCAATGCCATTGCAGAATGCAGCTTTGGCTGTTGTGAAACAGCACTGAGAGGAGACAGGCTAGAAAAGAGTGGCTGGGAGGGCAGTTATTTGCTTACAACCTTGTCCTCTCATTTTCTTGTGTGCTTCATTTCTGGGCCTCACAGGGGCATGGGCAGGAGGACAGGTAGAAGCTGAAGAGGAGAGATGGGTCTTTGCAAGGGCTTGAATTTCAGCACTTGGGTTGCTGCTGAAATGGTGGGAAAGGAGGAATTGATGGGAAAGGTGATTGCAAAGGCCTTCAACTCATTTTCTGAGAGCAAGAGAATGGCTGTCACTGTCAGGCCCGTCTTGTGTGAACACCAGGTGACATGAAGGTGTAGCCTGGGTGAGGGACAGTTTATCTCCCCACAGGCTTTGTGAATCATCAGGACCAGCAAGGAGTGATCCTGCTCTGAGGCTGCTGGAGGAGCACAGCGCAAGTTCTAGGTTCAATCTGTTAAGTGGGAGAGAACTTTGCATGTGGAGAAAAGTGGTTTTAAGGCTCTTTTTAAAGGTTGCCTTTGGCTGATGTGGTACAAATACTAATGCATATGTTGGCTCCCTGTAAGACCGACATTTGTTGTAGTTTGATTTGCTTTTAGGAAGCCCATGCAAGATTTAATCAACAAAGACCTATCTTGCCAGTCCGTAAAGACCAATGGGAGCAGATATGCAATAAGCAGAAAGAAAAATAATTATCAGTTCCTTCTTTTTTACCCAAGAGTCATCTGTAAATTCTGTCCCAGGCACAGTTTTCCATGTTTTCTGAGCCTGGCTGCTGGAGTAGACTGTCAATAGGGTAGCCTAAAAGATGATCACTTAGCAATGAATTCTCTTCCCTCCTTTTCAGTACTTGCTTTGCCTTCTGCCTTTTTTTGGATTTAAATGTTTGTGATTTTCACCTCTTTATCCATCATAGCATACCATTGACTGAATAATACACTTTTATTAAGCTGCCCTCTTTCTGTGAAATAAATGCCAGTAATAATCAGTCAATCATTCAATTCATATGAATGTGGAATTTAGATGTGGCTGTTTGAATTGGGTTTATAATATACCATTTCTTGGTACAGCATGTTCTTTGATAGTACTCTTTTAAATGACTGTTTCCAACTGCACTGGAAAGCACCTATGAAAGAAATTGTTTGCGATGCTATACTTAGTTTAAATCTCCTTTTTTCTTCAGCATTTCTGTCTGTATTTCATTTCTATGCAAATTATATCTTTGTGAGTAAGTAAAATTTTACAAACCAGTTAAAATGCAGCTATGGAATGAATTATCAGAGAAAATTTGGAAAATGCGCTCATGAAAGGAAAATTGAGGAAAACATTTAAATCTAATTGTGTATTATTCAAAGAGAATTCCAGAGCAACTCTTGGGCAAATATTACATAAATGTATACCTACATTAAATAATTAATTTACCACAGGTAATATACTTGAAGGCTCAGGGACTATTTTCCCATTAGCCTGTGCATGTAGCATTTCTCAGCTGAAATATAGCCTAGGTACACAAATGCACTTCACTTGCTCATGGGGAATTGCAGAGAAGGAAGTGTGAATGTAATGCTGTCAGCAGCTACAGAGCAGTGGCACTGCTCCCAACTATTCCAGTGCTTCGTCTCCATTAGAGCAACAGTGACTGAGTTTAACCTTGAAGGAAGTCAATCCCTGGTGACCAAGAATCATTTCATCTCCTCCCAGATATAAAGTATCCAGCCCCCCTAAATTCATTAACAGCTGGCAGATCAACTGTGAATACTCTGAATAACTACCAGACTCTCAGCAATCGATCTCCAAAATGGGAGACTTGATAGCTGTGTATTTGTCAGCCAAGAATAATTTCCGTGATTTGTGCCTCCATGAGATATATGCTTCCCCTCATGAGACAGACTAGCTTTGTGAGTGGTTTCACCCCTCACTTCACCATTTGCCTAGGAAGATTGTGGGCGGAAGTGCAGAAGCAAAGGTACTAAAGGCCCTTCAGTACTTTCAGAGCTACCAGGGAAGAAAGCAACTGAAGTCCAATCCAAAGGTTATGTTGGTGTCTCCAGAATCCAGGAGATACCATAGCAAAGCTCAATATGAACATTTTTTTAATATGTATTTTAAAAATAGCTAATTCCACTCATGCCTCCCTGTTCACAAGTCCTGAGCTGCATGTCCAGAGGGCCTGGCTAGGGCAGAAGGACAATGGGTGCAGTTATTTTCCAGTCGCTGGATCACCTGGTCTCTTCAGCATATGGCCAGCAAGTTGAGGTCACCAAGATGTGCCTTTAAGGAACTGACAGAAACTGTGGTCTTTTGAGACATCCTGACCCATTTCTGTAAGTCATTAATATTTGTTCCCTTTTTGCTCATTTTGTTGGTGTCTTAACATTCCAGTCCTGTTCATTATCTGTCTGTCATCTCCTCTGTTTAAGTCTGCGTGCTTCCTCTGCCTGGGTATTCTGTGAAGGTGTGTGTCTGGATGCTGGGAACTTGCATATCTGGGTAGCATTGACATCTGCCACTCTTACAGCCCTGCTTCTGGGTAACCTTTCTTTTCCTTCCTTTCCTTCCACATCCAGACATGCCCATTCACTCCTTATTCCTACCAATCTTAATACTTTCGTTATAAGTCTTGGTTTTCATAGATGAGTTTAATCAGTTTGGGTTTCTGCACCCAGCAGAATGTCTCCTCATTCCTCAAAGACTGTTAGTGATGGCCTATTTCTTCTGTGGAGCAAATATACCCCAAAATCCTGAATTTTCTGGGGTACCCAAGTAGCTATGGGCCAGATTAAGAAGAGCACATAGGGACAAACTGAACTGCAGGAAGCTTTAAGGCACTGAAAAATAATATTGCACCCCCCGTTCCCTCCTTCTAGTAGCCCATTCAGCCAGGAGGCTTATATGGTGTTCCCAGCTTGAGTTCCAAGTTTCTTTGAAGGTTCCTGGTTTGAGCAGATAGGTGATTAGATGACACCCAGCATGGCTGAAGGTCTATCAGCACCTGTACCTGCCCCTGAAGAACTTGGTCTTCAAGGAACTGTGCAACACATACTTGGACGACTCAGCCCCCTGTGAAAACTCACAGGAATTCTGCCTTGAGGGGCTGGCTTGGAGCTGTTTAGGTCACTGCTGCAGGGCTCCCAGCTCAGCCTGTGGCTCTGAAAGGAATTGTGGTGCTGAACAAGGCATTCTGGCTGACGCTTCAGGGCATTCTAATGAAGCAGAAATGACACGTACAAAGCTTCCACTAAAACCACGTGCCACTGCTTTGCAGTGAAGTCTCTCTATTTATGAATTGTTGTTGGCTGTACAAACACTTATCCTGAACAGAGATGACATGAAGCTTACACATTCCTCTTATTTAAATAGTCACAGTAGCCCCCATCAGCAGTAGCTCCAGCATAATATATTCCATATTTTTAAATGCATGACAAAGGAAATTTATCTTTGAGTTTCCATTAGGATAATTTACACTGTAAGCTAGCAGTGAGGTTTCAATATCTGTAAGTATCAGAAAGGAGGATGTCAGAGGAGGGGCCAAGTTCTGCTCAGGGGTGCCAAGCAATAGGACAAGAGGCAACAGGCAGAAACTGATGCACAGAAAGTTCCACCTGAGCACGAGGAAGAACTTCTTTACTGGGAATACTGTCCAGAGAGGTTGTGGAGTCTCCCTCACTGGAGATGTTCAAGAACCATCTGGACACCATCCTGTGCAATGAGTTCTTGGATGACTCTGGTTGAGCAGGGAGGTTGGACCAGATGACCCACGGTGGTTCCTTCCAACCTGACCCATTCCATGACTCTGTTTCCATAATGCAGAATAGAGGGCTGTGTGTGTGTGTTAGTTTTTTTCTACAGTATTTTCTACTATTACAGGTATGAAAAGGTCATATTTAAAAAAACCCTCGTGATTCTGCGCTGAACGCATACATTTTTACATCCAGTATATTAATTATGTGGTGAATACAATGCATAGCAGCTCATAGGTATTAGACTGCATGTTAATTTGCAACGCTGTCAAAAAACCAAGGGGATTCATTGGTTGGATGCAATTCAGCAAAATCATAAAAATTAATGAGTGCTCAAATAGTAGCCATATTCAGACAATATTTTTCAGGACAGTAAAAGATAGGATTCATCCTCCTTAATTTTAGTAAGTTTAAATTAGATGTCCAAGTCCAACTTCAAGTCTTCTCCAAGTCTCCTAGGTTTTCTGTAGGAAGTGTTTAGAGAGTCATCTCCAGCTGAATTGGAATGGAAGACTATAAATTTGCAGGTGATCTAGAAGGATGACAAGGCAATTATTACTCATTATTTTTTACAAGAGAAGGGCTATGGAACACATAGCTAAGTCAACATCCTGTCTTTTAAATGAACATGGTGTGTAATTAAATCATCTAATATGTCACAGGATGCAGTAAAATAAAAAATTTAAAAGATGTAGAGAAATTCAAGAATAGGTCCATTGCAGGATTATTGCATGTACTTATTTGACTGTGACACTTGCCTTGGGAAACCCCTGTGCTTTTCAATGAGATGGGGAGGATATACTGGGGACAAATACTTCCAGCTGCTGGATAGCATCAGAAACAGGATATTATTCTGAATTGATTTTTGCCCTGATCAGTTTTGGGGTTTTATGCTCCTTTGTCTCCTTAGGTCTAAAGAGCCTCACTGAAATAACACCACAGTGATACTGAGTACTCCTCAGCACTGTCGAAATTTTTGTAAGCATTATGTTGCAAGAACAGTTTATTGTAATATTTCTAAAGACAATTCTGAGTTTGTTTTTCCAAGGGAGTTCATGACAGCAAGAGCAAAAGCTGATTTCCTCAAACACAATGACCCTGGACTTATGAAGTGAGAGTATATGGTAGGTTTTGATGCCAAGTTCCCACCAAAGCCTCTCTATCACTCCTTCCTATGCTGGAAAGGTAGGAGAAAGTAAAATGAAAGGCTCATGGGTTGAGGTAAGGACAGGGAGAGATCACTTACCAGTCACTGTCATAGGCAAAACAGACAAAACTTTGGATAAAAAATTAATTTATTACCAATCAAATCAGAGTAGGATAATGAAAAGTAAACCTAAGTCTTAAAAAAACCCCAAAACAACAACAACAACAACTTACCCGAACCCTCCTTCCTTTTTGGACATAAATTTATTCCTGATTCTCTCCCTCATGATGGTGGACACAAGACTGCTCTTAGGTCCACAGTCATGAGTCCCACATTGGACACCATGGGACAGTAAACCAAAACCCAGCTCTCAGTCCAGGGCTACAAAGGAGGCTGCTATCACCTAAAACTGCTTCAGTCCTGCTTGCTTTCTTGGTAGTGACCGTCTAGTCTCTCTCTTCAGTCCTGCTTGCTTTCTCAGTAGTAGTGCTCCTCCAGCCTCCTCTCCTCTCACTTATGAGTTACCTGCCAGGGGGTCGGCTGCTCTCTGGTCTTTAGCAGAAACACCTGGTTCAGCACAGCAGTAACTGATCAAAGCCGAGGCTGCCTACAGCCCGTTCTTGTTCTCCTACAACCTCATACTACCTCAGCGGTGCAGGTAGATGGGAAATGGGGGCTGCAGTCAGTTCATTACAGCGTGTCCTGCCCCACTGGCCCCCCACGGGCTGCAGGGCAAAGCTGCCTCGCCATGGTCTGCACCATGGGCTGCAGGGGAACCTCAGCTCTGCCTGGAGCACCTCCACCCCCTCCTTCACTGACCTGGGTGTCTGCAGGGCTGCTGCTGTCACAAGTTCTCACTCCTTGCTCTGTCTGCAGCTGCTGTTGTGTGGTAATTTTTTTACCTCCTTAAATCTGTTACTCCCAAGGTGCTACCACCATCACTGATGGACTCAGCCTTAGTCAATGGCAGGTCTGTCTTGGAGCCTGTTGGCACTGCCTGCACTGGACAAGGGGGAAGCTTCTGGCCCCTTCTCAGAAAAACCACCCCCTCTGCTACCAAAACATGGCCATACAAACCCAGTACAGAGAAATTTGTATTTCTACACTGGGCATCTGACTGTAACTTCAGTTTGCCTGACTGAGAGATGACAACGTTTCCACTCAGAGTGTTGATTCTTGAACAAGGTATGGAGTCGGGTAAAGTGTTAAAGAGTTTACAAGAAGAGCCTTCAAGAGGGATATCTTCTGTGCACAGTCCTTGGTTTCTCACCTTGGAATACGAAGTGTTGAAAGGGAGCAACGTCACCCACATTTTGTTCTGGACATTCCAAGGCATGAACTGAAGATTTTGGGTTTTTTTCTTACTTGCTCCTAAATATTTGCACAGGCTCTAGGTACCATACCATAGGCTATGTTTTGTATGCATAGTGGGACAGAACCAAGACATTTTTCTAGAAATGTGATCGTGCAGAACATCGACACCAGAATATGTGAACATCTCAGAATAGAAATGGACATTTTTGCTCCAGGCCCCCAGCAGAGTGCTATTCATCCAAACAGCTGCTCTCTTCCCCAAATATAGATAAGGAGATTGATAACTTGATTTAATATATTTAGAAAAATATCCAAACTTTATATTTCTTAGGAGCATCATGGTCAGTTTAGAGTTCTTGGAATTTGGACATGTAGGATTTCTTAAACTGCTCCACAGAAGAGGATTAATGTGCTGGCCAAGGTTGCAAAGGGAATCCTTTACTGTGTCATTTTCATGGAGGCAGCTTTGCAAAAGTGAAAATTCCAGTCCCCTCTTCGCAAAGTTGGGTCTTGCCAATACCACACCACATTTTTACCAGACTGCTTGAGGCCTACATCTGGCCAGCTGCCAGCAGGCTGGGAGGACAAGCGACTTTTTAAAGTGTGCTGGGGATGTGTGTAGTACAGAAAAAAGAGTGAGCAGCACTGCTAGTTCAGATGCGTTTGTCCTCAGAATAAGAACAAAATCAGAACACGTTCGTGCTGCAGAGGCTTGAATAGAGTCTTTCTCCTTGCAGTGGCTGAAAGACAAATTCAGACTAAAAGTAAGGGTATGATGAAGGAAACTCTAACAGTATAGAAAATTAACCATTATTATAATTTATCAAGGGCAGCAATGCCCTTCACTGAACAAATTTTAGCTCAAGATCTATTCAGGCATACATTTCAGTGCAAGAAGGGCTTTTCACCTTGAAATAAAGACAATCTTATAGTGCCATAATGCACAAGGCTGGACTAGAGGATTTCTTTTTGTCCTTCAGGTCTGTGAGTTTCATGTAGTTCCTGTCTGCAAGAAAGAGAAGTCCTGTTAGTACATGCTAAAGGGGTAGTGTTTTTAAAATGAGCACATGTACAAACAGGATCACTGTGATGGGAAATGGGGAGACTGGTTATAGGGTGGTAAAACAGCAGCTGGTGGTTTCTGTGCTAGGATATTAAGACACATTAAAAATACACCTTTCTCCACTATTAAAGCTATAACTACACAATTTGCATAAAGAGGAAGCTAACGCAATATGGCAATGACCAAGTGCCGAGTGAAAGAGCCAAACACAATAGAAGAGAGGTCAACAGACCAGAAAAGGACTTAGGATAGAGAAAAGCAGTAGAAAGGAAGAAGTGTTTGTGTTTGCCAGCGATGCTGCTGTGATACCTGTGTCTGCAGAGTCCCATTCAGTGAGAAGAACTGGATCACCACTCTTTGAAATGTCTTTCTTTCTTTCTTTTTGTGCTTCAGAGCATCACTTAAGATTCACATGTCTGGTACATCACACATACCTACTTGAATGCCTTTCTCCATGAGAAAAATTGTATCTTTCATCAAGGTAATGTACTTTTTTAAACTGTCAGAATCATTCCAATGAAATGCATGAAGAAATCAATAGCAGAATTGTATTAAAGAAAAGCCACAGCTTTGTTCACAGTTAAAGGTTTCAAGTTCAATAATGTTGGACTTTAAAGAGAAGGAAAGAAATTTCCTTCCTTTTTACTATAATGCACTTAATGCACCGTACAGAGAAGAATAGAAGCACTGTCCAATAGACCCTTTGTGTTTTCCTCAACCTTTGCTATCAGCCTCCTTCTCCATTTCTTTTTAATTCTTGTTCATTTTCAAAAAAAGACCCCTTCACTGCAAACAAATTTAATTCCTTCCAGTGGCACTGCACCAGATATCACTGCATCCTGTCACAAACCATATCTTCGACCTTTAGAGAACTATCTTTTATTTTGAAATATTGGTAGAAAATATATTCCTGGTTCTGTTCTTTCCAAGGTAAAAAAGAAAAAAGAAAGATAAAAGAGTGGGCTACTGCCACAATGAGTATATTTTTTTTCAAACAAACCTGTTCTCAGTATGTTTATACACAGTGAAGAGAAGAACCAGATAAGCAAGATGTAATTTCCTTCTGTCACAAATAAGACTATTTATTGAGGATTATTTTCTTTGGCAGTCCTTTTCCGTCAGAAATGCAGGACTGCTCTAAAACAGCAGCTTCTCTTTGGAACTATTCTCAACTACCTAGCTGCAATTCCTGGCTGTACCTTAGGGGTTATTGCCCTCAGTGTTTGTCACTTTGGTGTCTCCAAGTTGTCTTCCATTTAAATGTACTTCAGGCAGTCATTTATCACAATCTCGCTCTGAGCTGAGATTGCTTTTTTCCCTTGCTGTCTTTGAATATTCCTCCCACCGACAGCTACTCTTTCTTTACATTCTTTTTACATTACTTTGCGTGGGTTTTTCTGCCAGCTACCTTTTACAAGAGAGTTTTGCACTCTGATTTTAAACAGCATTTCTAATAAATAATATTTATTTTTCTAAAGTAAATACTTTTCTGGTCAGGGAGAAAGGATTTCTGCCACGGAGTAGAAAATTGCCTGTATCCTTACAAATGCTTAAACTGGAGTTTGAGTTCTCATGGTCTGGCCATCTCTTTGTTAATAAATTGCAGAGTGGCTCAACATTTCCCTGTCCCGCTCTAATTGAAAACTGGTTACTTTCCAGGAACAAACCCACCAGGAACAAACTCTCATCTGGTTTCCACCTGAAAAGCAGAGTCTCTGGGAATGCTTATGAAAACACGAATGTGATTAAAGACCTGATTTCTAGGAAGACCGCAGTCAATAGCACTAACTGACAATATATCCTCATCTTCACTTGCTCCAACATCCATGGTATTGTTTTGGGCTGTTCACTCCCCACACCAGAGAGTAGATTCTGTTTTATATTACGGGCTCTGAGTCCATCAGCAGTTTTCCCACCTCCTGCAATAATGCAAACAACAATGGCAAGGCTCCTTTTTACAAAGATCCCATCAGAATGCCCCTCCTTTTGGGAGACGGGTCAAAAAAAGGGTGCTGGTGAACCCTTATTTGCCTCCTCACATGCACAATAATAATGTTGTTAGCAAGTTTGTACCAACTTCTTGTCTCCTTTGTGGACTTAGACTGGATAGAGGCATGATCTCTGCTTGAGATTCCCAAACTTGTGAAAAAGGGAGTAGCTGTGCTGGCTGAAAGGCTGCTGGAAGGTTTGCCTATGGTAGAATTAAGAAAATTGAGAGGATATTTACTTTTAATTTAGTAGTAAGTGTGAGGCATCCTCTAGAGCAGATAAAAAGAAAAACGTGTGACTAATAAAAATTCAATAAATTAATTAATCTGACTTACATTTATCTGATCCTAGTTGAATTGGAGATAATATAAAAAGAGTAACTTAGTTTGTAGTTTGAAGTTCTGCAGTGCCTATCCCTCCCCCTTTACCTGTAGAAAGCTTCTGTGGTCTCCTGTGTGTAACTCAGCATCCAAGTGCTGAAGTGCAGAGTGAACTGCGATCTGGGAGAGCGGATGGATGACTGACAGTGCTTTGACCCACACTTGTAAGGCAATGATGAAACAGTGAACCTGTCTCTAAAATGTCAGGGATTGCCTAGTACTAGTTGGTTCAACCAGTTTAAAATGGACTGTGTCACTTCCTTTTGCAAAGCAACAGTTTCTCAGTATTGGCCAAGTAGTGAATTTACTACTTAGGTTCTGACAGGTCAGACCCTTTAGCTTTTTTATTTCAAGGTAAGGGCAGCTTTTGCATCTTAGCCTTGCACCCAGAGACACTTACTCCCTGTCTCCTTTGTGCCAGTACACTCCATGCTCACTGCAGTCACTTAAGTCAGTGGAGGTGAAGGGAACGGGAGGGTCAAGATCTGCAGGGAGAGTCAAAGCACAGCCTTTACTTGCAGGGGAGGATGTGATGGGACAAAGTTTAAGGCTGCTGCTGAAGCTAGATCTGATGAGGAGCACACTGGTCTGGTGGAAGGTGTCCCTGACCATGACAGGGGGGTTGGAACTAGATGATCTTTAAGATACTTTTCAGCACAATCAATTCTGTGATTCTATGAAACACTGAAAGGGTCTATGGCAAAGGCTTGTGGAAAGATTAAAGAAGAGCAGGAAGACACCCGGAGCAGGGTAGTGTCTGCTAGAAACCTGTGTTGGTATTGCTCTGCTATGCGCCCAAGGGCATCCTGATCATATTTTGTCCAAGGATGAAGGCATGGGAGGGATAACTCTGTAACATCATTCTTGTGAAAAGATTAATGATGAAGACCTGGTACAGGCAAGTTCATTTCCTTTAAATAAACTCTTGTACTTAACTGGTGGCTTGGCAGCTTCCTTTGTTTTCCTGTGCAATGCTCTAATGAAATAGTGTGGACAAATCCTGTCAGTATTTCCCTAGTTACTGTTGTCCTGGCAGAGTGCTTAATGCACATTCATGACCGTAGCATTTAAAGACATCTCCCGGCTCCACAACATCGGCCTCTTGTGTGTGCTGAGGGATTGAAAACCATCATGGGTTTCCACCCCGAGTCTCTTACACATGAGAGCTGTCCACCGGTGTAGCACCGTGCCAGCCATTCCCACACTCCTGCAGTGGGGGTTTACCAAGGAGACAGCAGGCTGTTTGCTGCTGCTCTGTGTGGTGCCTTGCGTGAAGGACTTGTTACCCCTGCCCTGAGCACTTTCTGTCCCAAAGGAAGACAGTAAGTGTTAACGAGTGGGAAAATGGACAGGGCATAGCCATTGATTAGTAGAAGGGTCCAAATCCAGTGTCAGCTCAGCCTTTCAGAGAGCAGCAATATATTAAAATACTGTCTACTTGTAAGACTTCCCTAGTCTGTCAGATCCTCTGTGTTTAAAAGATGTGGGATACAAGACAATAGATATTTTCAGAAAGCATCGGCCGTAAACAAAAATGTGTGTGTGACTGCATATAATGGATACACACAATTTATGAGAGCACTGGAAAACCAGCTAGATTTTGTGTGCAGATATATATGGAGACCACTTTTATAGTCTGCATGTGTGTGCACACACATTTAAATATTCAACAGTATGAGATCTCTTTTGGTGCTCAGTACTCTTCTGATCTTCTGTAGTTTTTTCACTCAGAAATGGTGCCAAGAATAAATGAATTCGTGGTTAAAAATCGTGTGCCTGGGCAGTGGTATTGTACCAGGTGCTCTTACTGCCTTGATGTGCCAACAAACCTCATGAGAAGGAACTGGAATTGCTCTATGTGGACAAATATTTTTTACTAGTTACGGTATACTTCCTTAAAAAATACTGTCTTTCAGAATGTAAGTGGTTGCAGCCATCCTGTCTCTACTCAGACATATCCACACAAGTATACAACATTCTTTTGTATATAGTTTTATGGGTATTAAATTACTATAGAATTAGAACTTCTTGAATTTGAAAACTGTTTGCATAATTGTTCATGGTCTATGGTCTATGCCATTCTCTTTTTTCTTTCCTTTTTTTTTTTCTTCCTTGGTTTGGATACAAAATTTTCCAGTTTCTGCATGAGTTTGCCACAGTTTGGTTGTGTCTCAAGGGAATGCATAGCCACTGCCACCAACTGTTTAGAAAAGTTTCAAACACAGTAAAAAATAAAATGAAATAATGAAAACACTTGAAGATGTGAGTAAGACGAGACTGTGTAGCTAGCTGTATGTTGGAATTTTGAAGCACTTCTTTGTACTCAGCTCTTGTGAGCTGACAGTGGTCTGTGTGTACACTGAATTTCGTAGGGAGCTACCCCATTGTCAGAAATAGCTATGAAAAAAACAAACTGCAGTATTTCAATAAAAATCAGTTCTTTTTATGTACATGCTCTTTCTTCCTGGCACCGAAGGAGGGGTTTCCAGGCTTCTTTTGCTTTTATAAACTCTCCAGATATTTTTCAGTGAGAATACTCCGTACTGAAATGTACAAGAACAGGTTCTTTCTTCATCTTAAATGCAATTCACAAAGGACTTTTGCAGTCAGACCACCCCAGTACAGAAACTCTGACTTACTGAAGCGAGCATCAAGAACCAAAGCCCTTTGGGACCTAGAGATGAACCTCAGGAGTAGCATCTGCCTTTAACAAGAGCTTAACCCTTTCAGCTTTTTGATGTGAACTGTGCCTATTCTGAAAGAGGACCAGAAAGGAAGTTCAGATTATTCTGAAATTCCAGGTTTGGGCTCCATCAAAACCCAAAGATAACCTTTTTTTCCCCCCCTGAAATCTGTATGAGATTAAGAGGAATGCCTGAAATGTGAATCTTTACTCAGGTCAGGTAATGTTAAAAAATGCACAATGAAGTAAAAGTTATAAACACAGCATAAGCCAAGACTTGTTGGTTTATTTGTAAAACTAATACAGGTTTCAAAGTTTCTGTGTTAGACAAAGAGAGAGATGAGACTTATTTTAGCAAGTACAGTTTATTTTCCACTTTAGCTTTTCAAAAGTTGATGTCAAACCATAAAAAGATGAAAATTAATTAACTGCATTTTTACTGTAGCTATGAAAAGAGAGAGAAATTGTCTCAGAATTAGTAGCCTTAAATTTGCTGCATTTGAGTCATTCCAGTCTGCTGTATGCGAATTTTTGTGGAGACTTCTTAATTTAGTGACAGAGCCAATTCAAATTGTAGTTGTACAGAGACTGCTTTCATAATGCAGCATCCAGGTGTCTTTGGCAAAGTCCATGCACTAGCAGTTCAATTCTAGTCTTCTATCATACATGTTCTACAAAACATTTTAAAAATAAATAGTTTTAAAATCTTTCTGTCTGATATAGCAAAACCAATTTGTGCCCCTTATGGTCTGACAGCTTAATTTTTATTTCCTAAAGAAAAAAAATCATTCAATTCCTAAACCCAATTTGGAGTTATACAATTTGTTAAAAAGCCTCAGAAATTAGCAAGCAGCTTTTAGAAATGTTTAAGTTAAAAACAGCCAGGAAGGTTTGCGTTTTTTTACATTTGTTTAAAAAAATTATATTCCCTCAAAATGAGACCTTTGTGCCAAGTTTTATTCTGGAGCACAGCTTTACAGCTGAGTTAAACCCCTTATAATAGGAGAAAAGTGACAGACCCTTAACTATAGTAGCATGAACAGCACTGCTATAATTCCTGGGTGAACTTTGTCCCTGGATGTGTGTTTTTGGAGTGTGCCGGGGTGACATTCAGCCTCTACATTCATTTTTATGATAATTCAGAGTAAATTGTGGTGCAATAAACTCTTCAAGCCTGTCTTTCTTGTGAAAGCCATGAATCAATCAGCTGCAGGCTTTTTTGGGTCTTTTCAATGTATAGTGATCATTTAGATTTGACATGCATTGTGAGACCTTGGCTTAGCTCCTCTCTATGGTCTGTCATTAATTCCAGCCTTTACTGTTCTGAAGTACAGTGAAGGATGACTGAGAAATCATTGCCCCTCTTCAGCTCTGTTATTGCACAAAATAGCAGCGCAATAATTTTTTGTCAATGTTTTACTCTAAAAGCTTTCTACATCAGTTTTGAAAAGGAAGCAATAAAGCCCATTCAATGGTATGAATAAAAATCCTTTGAGGTTTAGGCGCAGGGCTGCTTTTCTTCAGCTGGTAATCAAATTGGAGCTAAAATGAAATTGAGTTTTCTTATGAAAATAGCCTTTGTTGCTGGGAAGGCTGGTAATTCATAAACAATAACCTGCTCTTTTGTGTGGATAATAATATATTCATGTTCTTTCAATAGGGTAAAAGCCAGACCTAGTGCATTATGGTACAGTAAAAATAGCAGAAGGAGCTTGCTGGAATAATCTTGAAGAAGAGATGTAGCATTCGGTGACTTAAGCTTTCAGCTCCCATCTGAAATTGTACTTTGCTTTTATTTGCGAGCTGGGTTTTAGTTGTTGATTTGTTGCCGCTATACAATATTTGGTTAATTGTGGAAGATCTCAAGCTGTGCTCATCACTGCTCCTGCGAAAGCTGCTGCCAGCTGCTAGAAACAGAGCCTGCTGCTACAGGATGTACACTATTCACAGGAGCAGCCTCTCAGCGCTGATTATCACTGAAGAGTTCGCTGCTCTCCATCACTCAGCGCCCTGCACGCAGCCGGACTGCGGAGCGCGGGGAGGCAGCCCGCCTGCCCTCTCCTCAGGGTAAGGGAAAGGCGTGCGCCGGGGCTGCCGAGGCGCGGCGGGCGAACTTGGCTGGGAATTTTCCATGCGCTGGTGGGGAAACAGGCTCCCAGCCCCTGGGGGGATGGCGTGGGCTTAGTCACTTTGGAGCCGAGCGGGGGCTGGAGGAGGACGTGAGGGGCACAGAGTGAGGGTTTCCAAGTGCTCTGTGAGGTGCTCTTGGAAATGTTGCTTTGGGGTTCAAGGTTTTTTTCTATTAGCCGGGCGAGACTTCGGAGGTTTGATTCAGCTCTGGTTCTTGTTGAATTGGCGTACCTCGTTGTCACGTCTGTGTTTTGTGACTTGATGCTAAAGGTCTTGGTATGGATGGAGGTTGCTCCCCAGATAGGTTGTGTGAGAAAGGCGAGAGGCTGGCAGAAAACTCTGGGAGCATGTCCTGTCTGTAGTGACTCTTTTTCTTTGCCTCAGCTCGGGGGGAGTGGAGGGTAAACTTCAGTCTGAGTACCTGAAATTACCTCCTTCCCGCTCCTCTCCCTCAGTTTATGCTGTTAAATTGTTGATAGCTTTGATAGTGTTGAGCTCTGAGTGGTGACAAATTTGCATGCGGACACAGAGATGCAAAAATGCTGATTCGGAGTCTGTTTACGTGTAAGATGCGGACTTGATCAGCCTCACACAGGCTAAGGTGAGAGATTGCTTAAAGATTTAGCTTTAGGATTTTGACTAGTCTTCCCGCCTGGGTTACAGAACTTATACTAAAGCCACTCGTCAGAGTGCCCAGGGAGATGCAGGGTGAGACACGATAGCTGGTCAAAACCGTGCCATTACTTGTGGATTTCAGTGGCAGGGGGGACTGGAGGACTGAGCGTGTCTTGGTGGCAAGTCGGAAGCACCTTTGCAAGGGGCTTTCATACAGTGGAAGGGTTTGTAAGCCAGACTCTGCAAGCCACACTCTTTTAAACTGAAATAAGGAATGGATTAATACCAGGTGTATTGTTCACCTTATAAACTTACCCAAGGCTTTAGAAAAGTTTAACCCCCCCCTCCACCCCCTCCTGCCAAACCAGAACATATCCAAGGCAGATAAAAGCAAACGAGAATCTAAAGTGCAAAGTCTTACAATGGGCATTATTTTCAAAGTAACGTTGACATTAGATCTGTACCATATGCAAGGCTGTCTTGAAGGAATTGCAGAGGTTTTTATTCATTTTTAACAGTGAAATTACATGCTTAACAAAAGGAACTTTTAAAGGCACAGTGGTAACTGACAGTCAAAGCAATATATGTCATTATCCAATTAGTACACACAAATGTGTTTTTATTATTCACTTAACATACCTCTGTGTTTGGCTCACAGTGTTTTATTTCTCAAAGTGTTTTAAGACTGGTATATGTTTTACTGCTGCAGTTGGAATAATATCTGTGCACATTTCAAGTATTTATATTGTTGTTGCTCATTGGGTTAACTCTGCCTAGAGAAAAATCTTTAAAACCAAAAATTGTGGGTAAATGCTGGTTAGACAAAATGTAGCATGCACTTAATTCCAGTTTTCTTCACAATGGGAAAATTTGCTTTATACTACATTTAAAGTTGAATTGAGATAAATAATATTGCTTGTGCTTAAAAGAATGATAATATAACTAAATTTTCAAGTGCATTTGAATGTTAGCATATAAAAGAGCATCTGTTGGTACTTACTAATGTGAGAACAGAGAGTCTATTCAACAGAACCAACCTTTTTGTTCTGGTGAAAAATAAACTATCCAGCAATGTGGTTTTGGCATTAGTTTCATTGGGAAACTACTGAACTGACATGGTGGTGATACTAGCTTTTTCATTACAAGCTTAGCAGAGTTCTGGTGCATTGCATTATCAGAGTTCTTTAGGAGGAAACATTTCAGTTGTAGTTGGACAATGCTGTTGTCCTAGTACCAAATACATACAATAGATTTAACAAGTTTGCCAAGGAATCCACTTTGTCCACAGCTTTAGAAAGAATTTTCCTTCTCTTGCTATATTTGAGTAAGATTTAATGAATGTGTTTGAAGTTGAGTATGTTTCCTAATGTTTCCAATGTTAGATTCACCTTTGTCATGGAAATGCATGCTTTGTTCTGGGTTTCATGCAGAAAGGATGCTTCATTTAGGTATGAGGTGCTCTAATGAAGCTCTGGTATGTGCACAGACGCCCATGAAAACAAACGATTCCTTTAAATTTCACTAGCATTAGACATTTCCCACACTGATAGCACCAGAGTGGGACAGCTGTACACTAAAGAAAGTACAAGCTTCCCATGAGAGAACTCCTAATGCATCTCATGCCTAAGTATTATTGTTATTTAGCAGTGTTATGAATTAGGAATAATTATCTAACACTGAAACACTGTAAGACTTCCAAACCAATTTCATGATGCCTATTTTAGACTATAATATAAAAAAAAATATGATATTTATCAGTGTTAACTTTATGTACTGCTGTAACTCACGAAAGCAGATATTTTCAATTGCAATTAGCATTTCTAAGTTTATAAAGGAACACATTTACAGTCTATGCAGCCATAAGTTAGAGGCTACTTATTACAACACACAAAGTTGTCCCCTGTTGACATAGTTGGCTGGATGATGCTCTGTACATTTGCCTTGAAATTTTAAGTTTCTGCTGATGCTGGAACATAAATTCTTTACTGAGTATGTTTTCCCCTACAGATGCAAGGCAAACAATAGTAATTATTTTGCAACCGTTGCAGACAGTAGTGTAATTGAAGGCCATCAAACCCTGTAGCAAAATAAGAATTAATATATTCAGGTTTGGTATATCTTCTCTAATGAATGCATCCTACCTCTAGGAAAAAAAGCCCTGACCTTTTACATAAGTAGGTAAACTAAGTGAATTTAGTTATAAATGTATTTTTACACATTTGCTATCTCTGTACTAGCTGTATTTAAAATTTTCAGCCTTGTTTTTCAGGTAGTTTGTGGTCACCTTGGCTGGATTTGCATGTAGTTGTTTTTTAAAAAAAGAGTATTCAGTAAAGGCATATATGGATAATTTATTCATATTAGAAATCTAGTGCTAGAATAGCTCTGACACCAGGCTTATCTGATAGGCTTTAAAATGTGTAAAAATAATACTTAAGATGAAGAAGATGTTAAAGGTTTTTATCAATAATTATGATAATGAAGGTCACAAAGTGTGACCCATGGTGTGGATGAATGTCTGTAGAGTGCTGTTTCACAGACCTTCCTGCTTTTGCTCTTCTGGTTGTTATGTTGCTTACAGTTTGTAGATCTTAGTAAAATACTGTACTTCTTTATGTAAATTGCAGAGATAAAAGCTGAGAGCAGCCTGAAGCTTCAACACTTCCATGTCGGTCTGCTTCAATCCTTGAAAACTGAGAGCTTGTTTATGGGCGTCATTTTATTTTCAAGTTAGATGTAAGGTTAGCAGACTTCAATGTTTATTGTGCTCTCAGCTTTCAATGCGCTCTGCCTTATCGGTGTACTTGAATCCACGTGGTGCATATAAAATGAAAAGCTTCAAGTATTTTTATTAAGACATCCAGGAAGAGCTCTGTAAACAAGGCTTTGCCTTCTAGTGCTCAGGCTTTGCACTGTCACCTGTTGTAAACACACTCTTACTTCCTTGTTATGAAATGTGGCCAGAAAAAAACCCAGCAGAGTGCCTTCTTAATGTAGCTATTTGAATACCAGTGTTCTGCTTCGAAATAGGAATTTTCTGCTTCATGAGGAGAGCAGATTCCTCAACTTTTCTCAGTGTGATGGTCTGAGGGTAACATTATTTTACCGTGTAATTCAGCTCATTTTATCCAAAGTTTCTTAAAGATGGTTGGAGCAGCATCATTCTGCTTTAAGGCTCTCAACACAGTACAAATAAGTCAGTAAAAGTAAAATATTTTGCTGGCAGTTGGGCTACTTAAGGAGCTTCAGTGCTTGAAAGAAAGGAGAGATTCCACTTTAATGCCTTTTAGTGGTTCAAAATGGGCTGGAAATAAGCAGAGGAAAATCACCCAAACAGTGAGCTGAAGCAAAATTCCTCCAATTTGCTGTTACAAATGAGAAACCAGGATCCTAATTCTCCACTGTCTAGTAATTTGCTGTTTCTCTGGTGATTTCAGAAAGTAGGTAAAAATTGGAGGCTGGTATGGGAGCTGTGTTAGAGTTCAAAGGCCTGGGCATCCTCCAGGTTAGATTATGAAATCGGGGGAGGACGAAATGGTGACTGGGGAAAGTTTCTGGGACCACAGGCTACCCCACAGTTAATAGTGGTATAAATGTACAAAAAGAACCTACTGCAACTGTAGGGAGTTTTAAGTCACTCTGCACAGCTGTGAAGAATCAGATGTTTAAGGAAGTAAATTCTTGGTGAAATGATCTTGCAGAAAATTTCTAGCATCATCTCTGATGCCACCGGACAGAGAGAATTCATGTTGCAAAATCAGACCAGTGCATATTGGGTATATTGAGTACGTACACAGAGGAGGAAATATAAATTGGCAGTTCTTAGGAATCTGGAGAAGACTACCACAAAGCATGAAACACTCAATTTTTTAAACATTTACTTGTGCCTTTGTGATGATCATATTTTTTTCTTTATCCATACATGGACTTTTTTCCACTGGTTTCCTTACCTCTCTGCAAAACAATTCAATCTTCTCCCAATTTCAGCTTATCATTGCTCAAAGCACTGGTCCTGATTTCCCCAGAGCATTCCATCACTTAAATATCTGTAACTAATTTGAAATCAGATGTGAAAGTGATGGGAAACACTGGGAAATCAGGTGTGCACTCAGAATAAAATGCTAGCTTTGCAAAAGTTTTTCAGGTCTCTTTTTTTGTCAAAGGTAAAAGCATTGAAATTGAACAGCTTTCCTCTTTTGCTCCTTAAGCCATCCATGTTTGCTAGTGTTAAGGTTGTCTATAAAAAACTATGTTTCCACTGCCACACTGAAGCCAAAGAGATAACAGCCATTTCAGAATAACTGGAGCAAGAAGTAATTTGTGTGTCCACTACACAGTGCCATAGGAAAAGGAAAAATTCAAGGGTAATCATTATTATAACTGTTATGGGTACTCATTTTCATGGTCTAGGATTGTGGCACATCTGAAGCATTAAACAGCCATCCTCAGAAACTTATACAGCCTTTTCCCAAACACTGCTTACACTGGAGAAAGAGCACAGTTTTTACTTCTACCAATCAGCAAAGACACAAAACTTACAGAGAGTTACAAAAATGTCATTACAGTCTCCCTAGGAAATGGAACATCCAGCTGCAAAGCATTTAAAGTACATCAAATACTTCATATCTCGTAGCAGCTAGCAAAAATGTGTCTTGATTTATCTGTTTGAGAGCTCATCTCCAGTGTCTCTTTGGAGCTGGTCTTACTCTTTCATCAAGGCCTTTCATGAAAACGTTTAACCATATTGGAATTGTGGCATTATGTTGCTTTAACTGACAATTTTTTACAAAATCAATGCAAATATGCCCATAAATGTTAAAGGATAAAATGACATTGGACTCTCCAGTTGTTTTATTAGGCCGAGCTGCAAATATGTAAGATGAATAATGGACTGCTGATTAACACTTGACTTCATAAGCTGACATAACTGTACTGAAATCATTAAAATAACTTTTCAGTTCATAAGAAGATTTACTGTGAGGAGTTTTGAAAGCAAATTGAATAGTTTCAATAGGTCTGCTAACCAGAATAACATTTTGAATGAGACTCTACTGCCTGTTAATTTAATAAAGCATTTCAGCACTTAAAATCAGGTAATACTCTGGTCAGTCTAAGAATGTAGGAGTTGAGTTACTTAAGTTTGAGATGTGCATCAGAGACTTTGACATTGATGGCCAGCATCCTCATCAATCTTGAAGCTGGAGTATAAACATACAGTGTTGAATGGATATAGAAAATGGTCCAGTTGATACAGGTCCCTAATCTAGTGGGAACTTTGCCATTTAAGGTTCAATTCTGGGTGAGCAATTTTTGTCTTTTATTGACAGTGAAAGCACATTTTGCTGAACATGCTTCGTCAGTGTCTCAGCACTAATCTAATCCTGAACAGGCTGGCGTTTTGTGGTACTAAGTAGATAAACATTCAACTTGGTATGTGTCTGAATTTTTATCCTCCTGAAAAACTGGGAGTCAACTTTTTGATGTCAACCCACTCCAGAATAACACCAGTATATCATCTTACAGAAATTCTGTCCAGTTAGGTATTCGTACCTCACATTATGTGAGTAGGGGAAAGAGGGCATTTCAATATTCCTCTCAACATTGAATGACAGCTTAGAAAAATGAACATTTAGTTATTTATAAAGATAAGACCAAAGTTTTTAATGTAATGAGGGAGCTCATTTTTTGGAACACTGAATTCCTGTTGTCCCTAGAGATCAAGCTTTTGTGTGTGTAAATGCTGCCTTGGGTGGCAGCACAGCAAAAAGAAAAAATCCTGTTCAAAGAAGCAAAGAGTCTTTAAGCTGCAAGAGTCCATGTTTTCAAAATAATGGCCTGTCTGAAAGTAGGGGTGTAGCTGTGTGCAGCGATCCTGAACCAAAGGACACATACAGTGATGAAAGGCTGTTGACAGTCCCGTCCAAAAGCCCCTGTAGAACCTGGCAAAGCTAAATGCTCTGTGAACTTTTGCAAACTTCCTGCCACATTTCTGGGGACGTGTCCTTTCATGGGCATTATACACATTTTGTGGACCTGCTGTGTGTTTTTAAAGGCTGTCTTTACCTGGTCAGATGTGTCCAAGCAGAGTACTCTTTGTTAGTAACTGGTCATATGAACAAGATGTGGTGGGTAGGGCAGGCTTGAGCAGGTAGTCAGTAACATCACTGCACATTTTGTGGCATGGATCCAGCACTGGAAGGGGTAAGTAACATTCAAAATACCACTGAATAGAGCATGAGAGCCTGTTTGGGCTTTATAACACAGGAAGGGGAAGTGTCATCTCTGTGATTGAATAATTGTATTCATTTTCCATGTAGCTGGGAGAGGGTGGCTGTTGCTGTGCCAAACTGACACAAAGAAGACTGACTCTGAAGAGAGCGTTACGCTTGTTTGGAAAGGTGGATCCAACTGTATCTTTTGTGTTATAAAAATATGGGTGAATATAAAGCCTATGAGTTCTTTTCCTTTTTCAACTTGAGAAAGTCACAAGTGACTACTTTCCTAGGTAACGCTGACAAACAGAAATGATTTGAGACTAACTGTTCCTAAGGGATAGCCCATGGCACAATCATAGGTGGCAGTAACTTACAGCTGCTCTCATTCCAGACTGGATATGACACAGGAAACTAAAGATAGAAAGATATTTGTTCAGTTACTAAGCTCTAGCAGCAGTCACATGCTGTAGTGACTGTTATCTGACAACTACATTTCTGTTCTGAATGTCCAGGGGACATAATGCCTCCTATGATTTTCATTCTGTAAGAGAGTGAAATATCTACTAGCTTTATACAATACTGCTTCTCTCAGTAGATGACGGGCTAATGTCTTTTGCTCCATTGAGGCTGATTGTTCAAAGCAGCAATGAGGGCTTGCCAGCTCTGTTTGGTAGTTTGTGAAGTGGACGCTGACCTTGTGCAGCAGTGGCATTGCGTTATCTGTGCACAGGACACTGTCAGGCTGCACAGGAATTAGCACTCCCTGGGAGGCTGATGCAAACATAGCCTTGCAGAACACTATGGTGGGCTCCCCTCCTTACTGGCACCCTCCTCACTCAGGGTTTTCCATATTTCAGTTTGTGCTGGATCCTTAAATGAAGAGAAGAAAATGCTATCAGGGCTTACCTCATTTTAATATTGAGGAAGGAGAGGAGAAAGCAATGAGTGTCTCTGTTTTCTGCCTGACTTCCACTGTGAGGAAAGGGAAACCCAGCAAGCATACAGGACTTGGTCAAAAAGGAAGCAATCATCTCTCTTAATCAGGACAATCTTCTCCTTTTTCCTTGCTCTCTCCTCTGTTGCTGGCTTTATGTTATCTGCTGGCAAGGAAGTGTTGGGATCCTTTAAGCTCCACAGAGATTATCTTTCTTTCGATCTTCTACTTTCTCTGCTTTTAGCAGAGAGACAAATCTCTGCATTGTTTTAATTTCCTTTAAATCCTGGTAGGTCCTTCTTGGCCCTTAAGCTGTTGGCAATCTAGTGCCAGTCTGAATTCATGCTGTCATCTCTAACCTGCTAGGAAGATGCTGTGATCTGGGGCTCTGCAGTCCCACAGGCAGAGCATCTCGAGCTTCTTTGATATATTTGTAGGCATGAGTTTCTGGAGTGCCTTCAGCTGTTCATTGATAGCAAGAAGAGAGCTTTTCCATGCTACTGACTCATACTCTGATGAAGGATGGAGCTCTGCAAAAGCTGGCTCCTGACTTGTACAGAGCTGTGAGTCTGTGAGGTACCAGGTGCAGGATGTTTTGCTTGCTGACCTGATAGAAAGGCCCTTGTTTCACTGCAGTTACAGTTACAGTGTGCCTGCTTTTGGTTCATATTAAGACATTGTTAGGGCTGAAGTTCAATTCAGTACTTCAAGTAAGCTTCAAGCATGTCTCAGCCGAGGCATCTGCTAGATCTGATGGCACACAGAAGTGAGTTCAGATAAGGAACATGACCTTTAAATCAGCTTTCAGTGAACAAAACAACTGAATGGATTATCTGTAGAAAGTTTGTAATGTGATGTCTATCAGAAATTGACCAGTTGGGCAAAATCTCTAAATCACTCACCTCCAAAACTTTCTTTAATCATGTTTTTCAAAAAACACGTGTCTAAGCATCAGAAACATCTTTGTGTTTCTGTCAAGCTGCCCAACCGGCACAATACGTGGCCCATAAAAGCAACGGGAAAGTTATGTTTTCCCTATAAGCTTATTTTCACTTTTCATTATTTTTATTCCCTAAACACTGTGAAGAATTATATACAGATGAGGATGAACTCACATCGTCAGAGATGCTTCATGTAATGCCAGTAACTTCATTTTGCTTCACTGAGGAACAAAACCTGCTCATCTCCCTTAACTGATTAATGTGCATTTGTCAATTAAAAATGTCTTTTTCCAGTGACCTTGTATATTTCTGCAATCAAAAATACTTGACACAAACAGCTAAAGGGCATAAACACATGTGAGACTGAATGTTGTCCTGACCCTCTACTCAGGAGAAAAACAGATTTGGGCAAATGACTTGCATCATCTTTATTCTGAGGATACCTTAACAAGGTGTAGCTATCTATTGTTTTCCTCTGTACATTGAAGATAAATAGTATTGCCATGTTTTCACATATATTAGTCTGAGGGGGCTAGCTTTTCAAGCATTTCTCAACGAAATATGCATGATGAAACTTAGCAGCAATTAGAAAAAAATACCTGTGGCATGTGACTGAGGGTGCGTTACAAGTGACAATAGGAATATTCCTGAAGTAGTCTCATTTTCATCAAGTAAGTGTAAAATTAAAAAACATAAGCCACATGATCCAACAATGATAGTTTAATGATATCATTATTATAATAATCTAATTAATGGTAGTCAATATGTTAAAATATTTAGTAATTGCAATACATTAGTTGCAAAGATACTGCTGTGGGAAATATTGGTATCCCATATTGTGTTGTCATTCTTGGAGAAAGATAAAATCCACACTATCTGAAAGATGACACTGTAAAATAAATTAAGAAATATGGGAAACTCTCTTCGTTTCTTTTGGTCTACCTTTATAAACCCCTGCATTTGATTACAGCAGGACCTACAATTTCAAAACAAAAACTGACATGGAGTTTCATTTCTTATGCCTGAGTGTTTCAGCAGATATTTTCTTGAATGCAGTATGAACACACCCTGGAAATGGATATTGGGCAGTAGTATCTCAACAATTTCAAACCTTGAAAATTTGGTCTAAAACTGATGAATGTAAATGATCATAAATACTTCAGTGAAATATGGTAGATGTTAACTGAAATATTTAAAATTACTATAATAAAAGTCACAATTTCATTCAAGACTTCTCACTTTATGAATTATGATCATATTCTTATGTTCTTCATTTTATGTTTAACAGATCAAGTTTGAAAGTTGATGAATAGCAACTTGTGCATCCAGAACAGAACTTTTGTGCAATGCTATGAATTAAAGTTTTAATAGCATTTACATAAGAATTTGGTAAAACCAGTACTACCGTGCTGCTGAGGCCATCCAGTCAGGTGCTGTGAGAAGACAGAGCTCTGCAGGTCCCTCTGCTGTCTCCAACTGCTTGTACCAAGGCAGGTACTGTATTTGTCTGCGGTTAGACAACTGGTTTTAGGGCTCGTGAAAGGTCATATAGGATGGTTTCAGTATGAAAAGAAGCTTGAAACCCCTGTGTAGTGATGAAGAATGAGGTTTGATGGAGTGTATTTTAATGTAAAGGTGTTCCCCCAGTGTTAATCTCCATTAAATTCTGCTCCTTTCAGCTTTTCACAGCTTTTTATAGTGTTGGAAGAATGTTTCACTTGCTTTTAGGTTGAAGTAAGGGCCTACTGTATTGTCTGCCCTATTCTTTCAGGAAGTATGACAAGTCCTCTCCACTCCCAAGTTTTCAAGCTTAACTTTTTAGAGGCACCTATGATCTCACTTTTTATTTTCTGCTTTGTTCTCCGCTTCCCCGGTAGACTTGTCAGAGAGAGTGATTGACTAGAATTCAGTTTTGGAGGTTATTGATTGCACAGGAGTGGAATGTATGGAAAGGCAGGAAAAAGTAAAATGCAAGTAGTTTTATTCTGTTTCTGAGGCATCAAATATAAAGCTAAAAATGAAGGGTTATGCCATCCTTGTTCCCAGAATTGGAAGAGCTTTGATGCTATGTTATTTAATACACTAAATCCTATATGCTTTGAAAGCTTGTCCTTCTCTGTGTGCTTCAGTAACTTTTGAGTTGAACGTTTGCTGTTGAGGACTGTCTGAAAGCCAGTCTGGTTATCAGGTCACTGTGCAGGGTGCTCAGACAGATGGCAGGTGGGTGGTACAATGGGGATCCAGGATGTGAGAAGGCCAGCACAGTCACTCTGGGTAGCTACTTAAAAATTCCATNCCTGAGGCACACAGCCGTAGCCCCTGAGGGTTGGACTGATCTGTATGAGCATGAGGCCAACAGACCTATTTTTGAGATAGGCTAGGAGAGCCCACCAAACTAGCAATAAAGTTCAACCTCATGGAGAACCAGTAGAAAGGCAACCTGGTATTGTAACAGTTAAACCTTTATGGCTCATTTCTGTCCCATGAACAGCTTCACAGTGGAAAAAATTAGGTTTGCAAGGATTTTTTAGAGCTGTAGAGCTTCGCGGGGTCCTGTCTCCTTCCAATTTCTCGTGTTCGTGTTTTTCTGAGAACAGTTTGTTTAGCAATGCAGTACTAAGGTTGGTCTGAGATAAGAAAACTTAGAATTCTGTAGCTGAAATACTGTGACTTGTATCTGAGGAAATGGCTGATATGGTGCTGTGCTCAGCCTCTCCTCATATAATAGATGATTCAAGCCCTTCATCATCTTTCTGGCCCTTTTCTGTGCTCACCTGAGTAAGTCTATTTCATCCTTGCACCATGGAGCCCCACACTGAACCCAGCACATTGCATGTATCTCACCAGTGTGAGCTGGAGGGGAAGGATCCCCTTCTGTTACCTACAGACAACATGCAGCCTCTAATGCAGCCCAGGATGTGAGTATTTTCTTATTTCTAGAAAAAACAGTGATCCCAACCCCCTGGTCCAATATCTCCCAGTGGCTGAATTATTTTCAGAAAATAATGCTTTAAGAGCTCTTGTGCTCTATTGCTGCTGCAGGTGCATAGGCCACGCAAGCTTGTGTACAGATGCTTATTAGTGTTAAGTGGAAGTATTGTAGTGAAGAGAATGTAGCGGGTTTGTACTGGAGAGCGTGCTAAAAGTAGAAAGCTGGTTATCTTTCTCTGTTTATGTATAGTAAGGCATGAATGCAGGCCATGTCAGTGTGTAGCAGTTGCATCTTCTGTGTTATCTCAGATTCCCCCATGTGATAGAGAAGCCAGTGATTTTGATTTTTGCTTTCCTGTGCTGATTTTGTATTAGTGAACCTTCCAGGAGGTTGATGGAGTTACATAGGTACAAATCACGGTATAGCAGAATGNGTACCCAGCAGCCACGTACGCAAAACAATGTTGTAAAGACACAGAAGAATAACCTGCTGATACTCCTCAGTGTGTGTAAAATATTGAACCATGAGATGATGGGAGAGTACCAAAGCACAGCATGGGTAGCTGCTGGTTTCCTGGGAGTGTCCAATGGAAGATGTCCCCTTGGGAAAGAACAGGAGGGATGAGCATGTGATTTGGACTCAACATATTGTGGTTGACTTTTCACAGGCCTTTAGGAAGGCTCACTGGAGATATGGCTGTTTGGATGTATGTTGTGAATGTTGCTGTAGTCATGAGC
>VYZQ01025568.1:0-24065 GCA_013400655.1 Mystacornis crossleyi | reverse complement strand
ATATATGAATATATATATATTTCGATACATAAATATATAAATCCAGCGTGTCTTCCAACACAGCAGTGCCCTCCTTATCTCCCTTTATCAGACCTTTTGGACCCCGCATCCCTGAAAATCCAATCCCACGGAGGTTTGGATCAGCAGCTTTCCCACCTCCCTCAGTCCTGCAGGAAACTGCCAGGGGAGCTGCTCTGGCAACAGAGGGAAAACCGAGTGTGCTCGGTCTTGGCTCACACAAATCCCCCCGGGAATATTCACTATTATTGCCACTTTTTAATTATTCCCAGTTATTGGAGCCTCACCCACCGGACACTGACTTTCCGCCAACGTTTTCCCGCATTTATCCCGAATTCTGCAGCTGCAGCCCCGGCTGCGACAGGGACAGAGCTGGAGCTGCCTGAAGTCAAACCCGGCTTGGCTGGGCTTTAGGACTGGACTAACCCCTGATGAGTGACACCTCAATTAGCAGGGAAGGCTAACGAGCCCCAAGGAACGGCAGGGACAGGAAAGGGCCCCTTTTTTCCCCCCACGGTACCTCTGAGCCTCGGGATGATTGGCAGAGCTGATGGAGGTTGTTCCGTGCTCTCGGTGCCCTTGGAATGAGAGCTGCTCCGATTCCCAACCTTTTTTTTTTCCCTGTCTTTAATAAAAAGAGGCTTTAAAAGAACAGGCACACAAGGCAAGGCAGTTATTTTGCTATTAAATTTCACTTCTACATCACTAACGGGGTTTTTACTCCCTCCACCAGACAGACTGTAGAGTATTAATTTTAATTTTTCTTCATAAAAACCACTTTATTTGCTCTCTCCCAAGTTAAGCACAGCTTAATATAAATAGATGTAAATACATATTTAAATATATAAATACAAGTTGTAAATCCTGCACTTTTTGCAGGAGGGTGTCAGGAATAAATTCCCAAGTGGATGAGGAAAAGATCTGGAATAGATTCCTCCAGATCAATCCCAAAAACACCCCAGTCCCCTGTTAATTAGCTAAGCAGAGATAATTAGCCGTGACTGCAGCAGTGCTTTAACGTGAACAATCCTCTTTCCACTGGCTGAAAACTTTTTTGGGATTTGCTGCTTTTCTACAGGAATCTCATAAAAAGTAATCCCAGAGGAGACTCCGGGTGGAAAAGGCAAGATCCCAATCCCACCAAAGACCTCGGGATAATCAAGGCCTTACACGCAGCAATTCTTCTCCTGAGCCTGTTTCTTTACCCCAGGAAGGAATTAATTTTGGAATACTGGCAGTTGTTCTGGCTATTTTTATCAGAATTTTATTATTATGTAATAAAATATTATTATTTTATTATCATTTATTTTATTTTGTAGTCCAGAACTTTTGTTTTATAGGAGGAAGTGAATTCATCCAGCCTGGCTCTTCTGAGGGGAGGAAAACACAACTGGAACAGCTCCAGCTTTTTTTGGGAATCGAGAAAATTCTGTTGAAAATAAGATCAGGAATTAGATCTCCCCTCAAATCTTGACATATTAATGAGATCAAGGCAAAACTCCCAATATTTCCAGTGAGATTTCTGCCTCAGGTTGAAACCACTGGAAAAAACCATTGGAAAAGTCCTTTACAGGACCAAACTTAACTCAAAAACGAACATCCCAAGGTTAACTGGAATAACCTGACAGCTCCCACCCTTTTTGAAGCACAGGAAGTACAGGAAGCCATCTGAAGAAAAAAAAAGAAAAATTCAATATATTTACAATGTTTGTGAAGCATTCCACAATTTTCCCAATATTTATCCAAGAAAACTCTCCCCAGCTGCCCAGGGATACCCCCCTTGAACCTGGAGTGGATTTTGCAAACAGACACAACAACACTGCAGAGTTCTCAAACTTCTTTAATCCTCTTGACGAGAAGGAGAAAAGAAACCAGCAACAAAATCCTTGGAAGTAACAGAGCTTTTATGGGTCAGGGGTGGGGCTCTGGAATCCCGGCACAAACCCCAAAGGGATCGATCCCGCCCCAAAATCCACGAGCTTCACCCTTGGAATGCGGGCGGGGCAGAGCCGCCGGCAGTGCCGACGCCGCAGGGGAGCAGGAAAACTTTGGAATTGCAGGCTCGGGGAGGGACTCGGGAACGGAGGGCACTCACTCCTGCTTCGGGAAGTGTTCCCGGCTCCCAGCTCCGGCAAAGTCCCGGACGTGCAGTGGTGACAAGGACAGAGAGAGGCACTTGGTCAAGGATCTGGTTCTAAAGCCATAAAAGCTTTGGTGGACCTGGCTTAGACGCTGAGGAGGGAACAGAAATCCAGGGAGTTGGGTAACACCGGGAAAAGACCGATGACAAAGTTACAATTCCTGGATCCTCATCCCGTGCAGCCGCATCCCGACCGAGCTGCAGCACATTCCCGTGGAATAAAGCCTGAAGGATTCCCACTGTTCCATGAGAAACGGCTCCAAAACTCACTGGGATGAGATGAAAATCGGCTTTGTCGCTTCACCCCCGGAGCCAAACTGCAAGGCCTTGGAATTCCAGGTATTTCAGGTGCCTTGGAAGTTCTTCCCTGTTGTTCCCCCATGGATCCGATTGTTTTCCTGCTACCCGAAGAGCCTGGAACCTTCCTGTTGAAACATCTTTGTAATTGCAGTAATTGATCCTAATTGCTCTTTGCATTTCCAAATTCCAGAGGCAAGTCTAGATTGCATCCAGGTACAGGGAAACAATGGTGAGATCCAAGCACTGCCCTATTATCTTTTTTTTTTTCCCACAACGTATTTAATGACCTAAGAAAGTTACAAAAGCAGCTTTAAATTACATTTACAGATATAAACTAATTAACTATATTTAGCTAACACTGAGAAAATAAATCCCAAGCACCATGAAGACAAAACACAAGAAGAGATGAGTAATTCCGGGGTAATAAAGGACTTTTTGTGGAGCCTCTGCATGAGCTGGAGACCACTGAAAGTTGACCTCATTCTCATTTTCCAACAGCATATGAGTGATGAGCCCAGTTCTGCAGATTTTATTAAGTTCTGTATTCTGGGAGAACAATTTTGTGACTCATTCCATTTTCTTTTTTTTTTTTGCCGGTTCCTAATTTGAGGAATGGCAGAATTGCTGGAAATTCCAGGGGCATTTTCAGAGGATTTTGAACAGTAAATTGACCAGTGAAAGGCAGAACTGCTGAGATAAGAGAAGATGGAAGATAAGCTCAGAAAAGGAACCGATAGCCACGTTTAAACTCCTGCCTGGACGCCGCCAATCCATATTCCACCTCACACGTGGTGGACACACATTCCCAAAAGCCTACAAATAAATAACAGCTACTTTATTCCCTAAGAACACTTGGGAGTGAGGGAGAATCACCAAGTCAGAGAAGGCAAAGGTCACGGGAACCTGAGGGAGCCGAGCTGGAGGGCTCAGTTGCCACTGAGTTTCCTCATGATGGGGCTGTCGGGCTCAGCGTTGGTGAAAATGCTCCCCACAATCACGTGGGTGCCCCAAAGGTTGTGCCTGATCACTTTGCAGCATCCCAGGTCATCCACGGAAAATCCCAAATGCCGGTAGCGCTCGTCGGTCTCGAACAGGGGGTTGTTGGTGTAAGGCCCAAAGAACTGAGGGAAAAGGACAAAAAAAAAATAGGATTTTGCCACCTGAGGATTTAAAAGCACGTCTGGGAACAAAGCTTGAGTTCAGCCGGGCCAGGCTGGTGGAGAAGTTCTGAGTTTTACTCAGAAAGGTTTTCCTCTTTGGCACAGGAGCGCGTTTGGGTGTCAATGCCACCCTCGCAGGCTTTGGAATTAAGGACAGAACCCTGCTGGAAACAGCACACACAGGGCAGGGACTCGTGAGAGAAACTTCCTAGGAAATGGCAAAAATTAAAAACTAACTTCGTAATTTGTCCCCCTACAAGGGAAGTTGGTTAGAAGAGCAAAAATGGGGTTGAATTGCAAACAACCGACACTGTAAAGAGGTATTTAAATTAAATTTAATTAAAGTGGTATTTAACTGCAAACAGACATTTCAGTTCTTTATCTCAGGAGGAAGCTTCTGACTTAAAATCCACTCCTGATCCTTGCCAAGGATGTTACTGCTGGAGTCTGAAGACAGAACCCTACTTCCATCAGTCCCTAATTCCTGGAAAGCATGGAATTCTGGGGAGCACCGTGCACCCCTTACCTGCCTGTCCACCCTATAAACATCCCCTGTTTGCCTCTGTTGACACAATAAATCCCCGCTTTTTGCAGTGTTTTTAAATAAACCCCACTAAGCTGAGCTTATACACGATGCCCTTGAAGGATGCCCTTGAAGGTTTTAGCAGAGCTCAGACTAAAATTCATCTCCCACTGAATGCTCCCGCTGTTCTGTGGGAACAAAAAGTTCATTTTTTGGGGACAAAGGGATCATTAACAGGTGCAAAGAGGCTTTTTAAACCCTTCACCTCCACACAGGTGTCAGGGTTCCCAAGTTACCCGGGGAGGGAATAAAGTAACCAAGAGATTTGGGGCATAAAACTTCTCCAGTTCCTTAAAATCCGATTTTGTTTCCTAACGATGTCCCTGCACTGAGAGCTGACACAGTTTGGGAACTGGCTCAGGGTTATAATCTTAATTTATTAAAGGAACTCTCCTGAAAAAGTTGGATTTAAGCTGAATTGCACACAGCAATCACTTACTGCCAGTCCTGAGGATGGATCAATGAAATCAGCCCAGTAGCCTTCAGCAGAAATTGCATAGCAGATTTCCTTGGCACCATTGATGAACTGAAAGGAAAAAAAATTGGGAAAAGAAAGGTATCAAATGAGGTGGTTATCACACAAAAAGAATTATTTCTAACTTTATCTATTAGAGATAAAATCCTTTCTTTACTTTCAGTTATAAATTGGATTTTCTTTCCAATTAGTGCCCTCAGCAGCTCAAGGTTCCAAATTTAGAAAAATATGATTTATTCAGCTTCAGTTCCTTAAGGGTCCAAAATAAGGGAAATTTACCCTTTACAGTAAATTCTGTATTAGTTCAAAAAAAAAAGGCAAATTTACCCTTTACAATAAATTCTGTATTAGTTCAAAAAAAAGGCAAATTTACCCTTTACAATAAATTCTGTATTAGTTCAAAATAAGGCAAATTGACCCCAGTCAATTCTGTATTTTGAGGTTCCATGGCTCTGATGATTAATTACGCCCAAACTGTAAATTAAATCCCAAATATCACCATTTTAGGCACAACATTTCTGATCCAGGATCTCTTCTGGTGTCGGAACAACCACCCAGAGTGAGGTTAATCAAACACTTGAGCTGGATTAACGCCAATATTGACATTTGGCTGCACACCTTGGATTTTTAGCCCCTGAAATGAGGATTTTTCAGGTGAATTCTGCCAAGCAAACAAACAGATTTCCCCGTGAATGTGCTGCTGGTAACCTTTAGAGGAGGAAGTGACACCCAACATCCCCACACAGTGACTGGATTAGACCTGACAGGGAGGTGCCCGAGGAAGAAAGATGCCAATTAACACATAATTAGACCAGATTACAACGCCAAAGAGCAACAGCCCAGAAATAATTCAAAGAGCAGGAACGGCGCTGAAATGAAGGGAATTTTAATTTGGGTGTAATTTTAGGTTGCTTCCTTTTGTTGTGTTTGCTTAGAGAGGCCACATCTGCATTTAAAGGTTTGAAAAGGTCACTGTGAGATTAATTTCAGGCTTAATTATGATTTATATACGGATTAAATGCTGGGTTTGGGGAAATTGTTACAGATAATAGGTAGGAATGTTCTTTTTTGAGGTGCTGAGGGGGAATGGCAGCAGTGAACAGCGACACTTGGTGGGGTAATGTCAGAGCTGGGGAAAATAGGAAAAAAAAGGGATTTTCGGGGCCCTCTAGTGGTGAAAAGAGCAAGATAAATTTAAGATGGAATAACAGGACTGAAATCCAGGGTAGAAGAATTAAAAGCGGCCATTCAAGTGGAAAAAACCCAAGAGAAAATGGTGGGGTTTTATATTTTTGACCAGTAAAAAGTGCTCAGAGAGACTCTGCAGTGGAATCTTAATTAAAGCACAGGAAAAGAGCAGTGAAATCCCACAAAATCCACTGGATTAAAGCTGGAATAAGGTGAGAAAGGAGTGGCTGGATCAGGACAACAATCAAGTGTCCCCATTAATGTCCTGTAACATTCTGACAGACTTTTGGCTCATGCCACTCTGAAGAACTGAAGAATTCTAAGCAGACCTTTGACACAAAGCAATCCCAAAAAATTCATTTAAAGCTGAGGAAAAAACCCCCTCCATTTCGGAAGAGGGAAAAAAAGCACGACCCCCAAAACGCTTTAAAAATAAAAGAAATGCACCAAAGCCTCATCTCCAAAGAGAAAGGAGCTGATGAACTCACATTTTCCAGGAGCATCTCTCTCTCGTCCTCCACCTCCTGGCTCCACACGGTCATGTCGTTTTGGGTTCTCTGGGTGACGGTCAGCACAGTCAAACGGCTGGAATTCACCTCTGGGAACAGGGACTGGAAGTCTGCAACACGGGAAAACACCATGGGCTGCCCTGCTCTTCCACGGGAGCCTTCCCCTCTCAGCCCGAGCGACGTTTCAGGCACATTTGCCTTTGTAAACTTGTTTTATTCGGATTTAATTTCACTCGTTTCTGTCCTGAACAGTTAAAACCACAAATTCAGGGCTGGCAGAAGTTTGATGGTTCCCAGTTGTTGTTTTATTCCAGTGCCAAAGGAATTTGATAACTGGATTTTTGGATAGGGAATTAACTCCAGAATCTACCTGGCACTAAAGCAGCAACTGGAAGCTACACTTTATATGAAATATTAAATAAATATAAATTAAATTAAAACTACAAGTTANACGCATTAAAATAGAAATTAAATATAAAATTAAGTAAAAATTATAAAATAAAATAATTATAAATTAAATATTAAATACTGTCAACAGCAAAGCTTTGGTTTCCATTCTATACAATGAGATTTTTGTGATTATTAACTCTGAATTAACCTTTTCTACTCCACATTCTGTGGTACCAACTACAGAGCATTTCCTTCCACGTTTTCACATTTGAAAAGCTGGAATTTCTTGGTTATAAATAAAAGTGAACCTTTTCTCAGCAGCTCAGGACAGGCTTGCACTGCACATTCCACCTTGGCATTCTCAAAGTAGGTCTCAGCATTATTGATTTGCTGCTTCTCAGGAGCATCAGCACCCTAAAAACCACAAAAATTGGGGCTTTCTCAGTTAACATAAAACAGGAATCATTCTGTACCTCAAAATATGGTTTTCTGATCAGATACGCTTGAGCAACTTCAGATAATTTGCAATAAGACTTCCATTTTTCAGGTCTTAAAAGTGAAATAAATATTGATTTTACTTAAACATACAGAGAAATATTTGTATTTTATAGAAATACCAAAGTTCTGTATTTTATTGGAACTGTATTATGTTAAAGCAGAATACATAAACATACAGAAATTGTATCATTAATATATAAATACAGACATTTTTGGTAATTATCAGGCTGAAACAACGATTTTAAGTATTTAAAACAACATTAACTGACAGATTTCAGACCTACCCAATTCTGAAAGCACCTGGTTTGCACTAAACCAGAATTCTCTGGTGGCTTTTTGGGGAAAACAGGATCCACCCAAGCTGAAAACAGAACGTGGGGAGCTCTCCAGAAGCTGATGTTTCCCAAGCACTTCGGGATGCAAGGACTCATGGACAAAATCCACCCTCCAGCACTTTTCCAACAAAGGTTTTCTCACTGACTCCCAAAATCCCAGCGTTCCACGAACTCAGAGCCCGGGAAGCTGAGTCAGCAGCACTAAATATTTGTGGGAATGTTGGGATCCTGCTGGAATTACCGAGGTTTTTGTTGGTAATGATGCCAGAATCCTCTCATTGGGAGGCTGGGGGGGGTTCCTGTGCGAATTCCATGGTGTTCAGAACTAAACACTGCCCAAACTTTGCACATCCAGGTCCATTAAAGAAAACACGGGAGAAAATTTCGATTTTACTCAGTAAAAGGCAGTGAGACTTGACAAACAGCAAATTTGGAGACTGAAATTCCCCCATGAAGTCACTCCTCAAATGCTGTTTCAAAACACAGCCTGGAATATTTTTTTCTCCCGGAAGAAAAAAAAAACTTCAGGCAGGTTCTGTGTCAGCCTCTTGCTGAACCCAGGTAAAATCCAGATTCCGACACCGGGCAGAAAATCCTTTCTCAGGAGGAAAAGAGGGATGAGTTCTGCTCCTCTCTCCCCACGGAAGGCATTTGTTCTCACCTGGAATTCACTGATGTATTGGGCCATTACAAATTCGTGCCTCTCGCTGGCGGAGGGCTCCGCTAAAATATCCGGGAGGCTCCTGGAAGTTTGGGATTTCTTCTGGGCAGCCGTGCCATTGAGGTGGCAGCCAAAGCCGATATTCCCCGGCAGCTGGAACCTCTGGTCCTGGGGACCAAAGGGCCCCATCACCTCATCGGGCCACACAGTCCTGGGACCTGCAAGGGGCCTCGTTTCAGACAGCACATCCCCCCCAAAAAAAAGCAGGAGAACCCACGGAAAAACCCCGCTCCCACAAACGGATCTGATCCCGAAGATCAGCGGCGCCCCAGGCATAAAAATCCCCCCTTCCGAATTCCGACAGCACACGGATTGAAAGGGAATAAATCTGCTTTTCCTTACATAAATCGGGAGGTGCAGCAGCCACGTGAGGCTCATCTGAGCCAGAGGAACCTGCTGTGGAAAAAGCCTTGGGATTCCCAACTCTTTTGACTAAGGAATAAAACCCTGGGAGGTAGGTGACCAATCTTGCTCTGTTACAGAGCACCTGAGGAGAGAAAAACAAAATTAAAAAGAATCATTTAAATGCAGCTCTCTGGGTCACAAGAGAAATCCTCCCTTGGTAATTTTATTAAAGTCTTAATTCTTACCAGTTGTAACATCAAGTTTTAGAAGCGTTTCATTATTATTTTTATAGTTTGCTATTCCAAGTAAAGAGAAAGCCTTAAAAACATTCAAATAAAGGCCTCTCCCCAGAGGAAAAAGCCCTGAAATCTTTAAATGGCACCACTGAAACCCCACAATTTAAACAAAATTATGGATAGGGACTGTCTCCACAATTATTTCCACGCATGTCACCCTGGAAAATATAAATCCCACCTGCCACAGCGTGGGTGTTTCTTGTAAAATTCAACTTTTCAGGGGAGGAATATAAATTCTTTTGAGAAAATAACAGAAAAGGGTTTTCCTCAAGCGCTGTAGCTTTGAGTCTGTAAAAATTTATGCAGTTTTACCACTAAATATGTGTGGAACAAGTTTACTTCAGAAGAGGCACTTCTAGAAGGAGTTACCTTTTGAAAGAAGAGAATAAATGGTGCTATCTGTGTGTTTAATATAAAAATTGCATTTCGAGTATCAGGACCTAAGGCAGTAAAAGGTTTCTCATCCAGCACCTCTGTGTAAATACAAAATAATTCCTGCCAAGATCACAAAGACTCAAAATGCTTAAAGACACATTTAATGTATGACCTAAATCAATTATTTACAGCTCAATCCTGAAGGTGTCTGGTTCTAAAACAGCTTTAAAAGGTTCCTGTGACACAACAAAAAATCTGATTCCACTTAAATCTTTTTTTTCTCTATTATGTAAAATCACTACTGAAATTAATTTTTGCATAACGATTACGTTATAAACAGATGTAAACAATTACAGCCGATGTGTAATTAGAAGAAAAGAGCATTTTTCCTTATTATCAGCCTCACTTAGCACGGAGATGTCACTAATTACAGCTGTGACTGAGCTCACTCAGGCAAATATTTACACACCTGGCATTACACGAGTGAAACACCGAGGAAATTAATGAATTATTCATGTCTCCATGGCAAGAGCAATTAAAAAAAAAATCAATAAAAGGCGTTTTCTTCTCCAGCCTGAAATCAGCTGGGTGAAGCCGAGTGTTACAGAAACACAGGAGTCCTCTGTGGCTGAGCACAGGGTAATATAAAAAAAAGCACAGGAAAAAAAATGTATTTAATCCTCAGTTACGTTATTCCCGCGATATCCAAAGTGAGAGAGGGCTGGGTTGGGGATTTTGGGAAGGAATTCCCGGCTGGGAGGGTGGGGAGGCCCTGGCAGAGCAGCTGCGGCTGCCCCTGGATCCCTGGAAGTGTCCCAGGCCAGGCTGGAGCACCCCGGGAGAGTGGGAGGTGCCCCTGCCCATGGCAGGGGGTTGGAATTAAAGGATTTTTAAGGTCCTTTCCAACCCAAACCCGTCTGTAACTCTGTTTAATCCTCAATTCCCCCGTTCCCGTGATATCCACAGGCCCTGGCGTCGCGCACTCACATTGGCCATGGCAAACGGTGCTCTCCCCTCGCTGACAGGCCCGGATACCCCTGAAAAAGAGAAGGGAAGAGGGGAGAGAACAGAAGGAGGACAAGGAAAAGGAGGAGAAAGGGAAGGGGAATAGGAAAGGAAAAGGAAGGCGCTGGACTCCCCAGCCCCGAAACCTCCTCACAACCCGCCCGTCCCGCACGGCTTCCCCCACGCTCCCCCGGCGCAGCCCGGTGTCCCAGGAGCGGCGCTGCCGGGGACAGGCAGCGGCAGGGGACGGGAAGGGAGAAAGAAACGGGAAAAAGGGAGAAGGAAACGGGAAAAAGGGAGAAGAAAAAGGAACCCCCGGCCCCTCTCACCTCTTCCTGCAAAATGGCGGCGCCCGCCCGCCCCCTTCACGCCCGCGCCGCGCGTCTCCAGGCTGAGCCAGCAGATCCACCAACAGCTCGATCGGCGCGGCGCGGAACCGCGTGGAATCCTCTGCTCGGCGCTGGGTTGCTCACGGCTGCGGGCGGGGCGGCGGGAGGCCCTGAGGGGGACGCGGTGATGGCGGCGGGGCCCGGCGGGGCCGGCGGGGCCGGGGAGGTCCCCGCGGGATCGGAGGGGTTGGGATCGGCCGTGGCGGGGCCTCGGTGTCCCCTCGGTGGTCCCAAGCCGGTGCTGCCGCTTGTGATGGGCGGCGAAGGGCGCCCGTGGCTGCCGCGGCGGCGGGGCAGTACCCGCTAGGGGCACCAGGGGGTACTCACGGAGCGTAAACCGGCCTCATTCTCCCCTCAGTGTATCCCGGGGATCCGTAAAGTGGAAAATGGGGAGAAAAAGGGAAAAGGGGGTTTTATTGAAGGGAATTGAGGGGGGAAAGGCGCGAGGCTAAGGGGGTTAGCTGGGAATGGGGAGCATCAGTGGTACTTCTGCCACAAAACTGTGACTTCAAGGGAAATACCTCAATGAATTTATACAAAATAGTAAAAATATATTAAAAGCCGTCTTCAGTGGCTACTCCCAGTTGGGGGTTTTTTGTTTGTTGGTTTTGGTTTTGTTTTTGTTTTTTTGGTTTTTTTTTTTTTTTATTTTTTAACGGAAAAGCACTGGACAGGCTCCCCAGGGAATGGTCACGGCCCCAAGGCTGCGGAGCTGCAGGAACAGCTTGGAAAGATCCCAGCGCGGCGCTCGAGGTTTTACTGCGCTATCCCTCGGCATTCCCAGAGAAGCTGCGGCTGTCCCATCCCTGGAAGTGTCCCAGGCCAGGCTGGACAGGGTTTGGAGCACCCTGGGATAGCGGAAGGTGTCCCTGCCCGTGGAACTGGATGAGCTTTTAAGGCCCCTTTGAACCCAAACCAGTGTGGGATTCTGTGAAGTCGCTCCAAGGTGTTTGGACTTCTTCCCCATCCACTTCAAATTTTAGCCCTCATTCCAGAGGGGGGTGGAATCCAGGATCCCTGGAAGTGTGTGGGGCTGGGCAAGCCAGTGCAGCTCTTGAAATGTGGGATTAAAAACGTCAAGGGAGAGGTGCCCGATCCCAAATCCCCTTTAAAGCTCTCCCCAAAGGTCTGTTTTGCTGGTTGTTCCTGCTCCAGAGGGAAAACACACACAAACCCCTTTGGAATACCAGGATTAAGGATCTTCCTTCTCATTTTTTGCCATTTCTTTGCTGTCTGTTCCAAGCGGCCTTGCTGGCGAAGGAAAGGGAATTTTAATCTCTCCCAAATAAAAGATTGGGTGTTCCCATCCCTCAGTGACTCTGCACGAGGCTTTTAGTTTATTTTACTTTTAACCAGAGATTTCTGGACATTTATTTTCCTTTGCCCCTGGTTTATTAGCAGAAATTTATTAACATAAGCCAGTTCCAGAGGTTTCAACAGTTCAGAATCAGAGCAAGACATTAGTTTTGTGTCCATGGTAATAATACTCAGCCCTACACTGTCCTTATTGCATTTAATTAAGTTTTGGCTTTATTTTCTCAGGATTATTATGATGTCCATTCCTAAACAATATGATATATTAAGTAGCTATAACGTTGCAATTTCAATTTTTGGACTTTTTCATGAGCACATTTGCTGCCTATTGGATGCCACTCAACTCTTTTATTAATTCAGTGTTAGCACACTTAATTCTCATTTGCTTTTAAATGAAATATTCATCCCGAATCTCTGAACTCCAGCAGGAAAAAAAAAAAAAAAAAGAGAGAGATGAGAAATTGGAGAAATTCAACTTTTAACTCTTTACAGAATGTAATTTATGTCCTCTAATAGGAGGCACTCTGGATTACAGCCAGCCTGTATTGACCTGTCCTTAGGCAATCCCAATTTATCTCCTCTCCAGGGCTGCCACTCCACGGTACCCCAATCAATCCCTGAGTTATCAGCCCCTGAAGTTTGTGGCCTGAATTCCTAAAGATTAATTTCAATAAAGTTTCTATTCAAAGGAGACTGCAAAATCAAACGATCCAATTACAGATTTATCAAATATTAATAAGGAGAAATCTCCCAGATCTTTCGGATGCCAACATCCTTCTCCCCTGGTGTCAGGAAAGTAATTAGCAGCTGGCTTTGATTAAATTCTTCCCTCGCAGATTGCTGCTCTCAGTTTGAGGGAGAGGAAGGAATGCACACGACAGGATTCCTAATTCCTCCTCTGAAAGCCTTTTTGGAAAAATCCAGTTTGGAAACTGCTCCGTGTCCAAAACCAACAGCAGTTTTGGAGGTGAAACCTGAGGTTCATGGCTGGGTTTTCCTGTTGTTACTGAGCTGCTCTTTTTCCTCAGGGATCCCAGCGTGGGAAGGACGTGGAGCTGCTGGAGAGAGCCCAGAGGAGACCATGGAGATGATCAGAGGGAAAGGCTGAAAGAACTGGGATTGTCCAGCCTGGAGAAAAGAAGGCTCTGGAAAGACCTCAGAGCCCCTTGCAGGGCCTAAAGGGGCTCCAGGAGAGCTGGAGAGGGACTGGGGACAAGGGCTGGAGGGACAGGACACAGGGAATGGCTTCCCACTGCCAGAGGGCAGGGCTGGGTGGGAGATTGGGAAGGAGCTCCCAGAGCAGCTGTGGCTGCCCCTGGATCCCTGGCAGTGTCCAAGGCCAGGCTGGACGGGGCTTGGAGCACCCTGGGATGGTGAGAGGTGTCCCTGCCCTGGGAATGATATGAGATTTAAGGCTCCTTCTCACCCAAACCTTTCCATGACTCTTTAACAGCTCTTTTTTTGGGACAGTGCTTTCCTCTTGGCGCTTTGAACAGGCTGCAGCACAGGGAAGAGCCTCAGGAATTTGGGACAGAGGGATGCAGAGGGAACTTTCCCAGTCACCACCTCCCACTGCCTGGAAAAAACTCCAAGCCCGAGCTGGGATTCTCCTTCCATGCCCAGGCTTGCTGGATTCCTTGCTCTGGAAGCAGAGGAGCCAGAGGTGCCCCTGAGAAGCTGCTTCACAAGGAAAAAGTGAATTTTCAGCCGTTTCCTCTCTGCTCTTCCCAGAACCCAGAGAAGCTGTGCGAACTCCATCCTTGGAGCCTTCAAAACTTTGGGATGAGATCCTGGAATCGGACTGGAAACCCCAAACCCACAGTTTCATCCTTAATGTGAGTCTTGGCTGCTTTTATTCCCCGTTCCACCCTGCTGTCAACCAGGTGGGATTCACCCGGAGGCACTGGAATTCTCCCCGCTGGTTTTCCCTTTGGATACGGTCCAAGCCGGTTAAGCAGTGATAAAAACAACCAGATATTCCTTATTCCCATTGCCCGTTTAGCCGCGCAATGACCGATTGCTCTGGCGCTCCCAATTTTCCTAATGACACCCATTAAACTTCATTAGGACTGCGTTAAAGCCGAGTTCAAATCGTTGGCATTGATTTTGCATCTCTAAAACCCGCTCGAAGCACGTCAGGAGCCTGAGCACGCCCGGCCTCCCCGGCTTTCCAGCCGCATTCCCTGCGGTTCAGAAGGGCAGAGGGAGGGAGTGGGATCTCAGCCTGTGGTCCAGGGGATCTTTAGGATCACCCCGCAGAGCTGACAGTTCTCAGCCATCCTTTGTCACTGCCCCCGGCTGGGAATTTTTAGCCTCCAAACCCCAGCTCAGCCTTTTTTGTTTATCCGTTTCGTTCCCTGTGTTTATTTTTCCTGGCGTATACACCGGGGCTCCCCCTTCCCTTGACCTGCGAAACCTCGGGAATGAGGAATGTCTGTTCCTGAGTGCCAGGGAAACGGGGATGGCGGGGAAAGGAGGAAAGGTTTTAACGTGCTCTTTTCCCACAAAAGTAAACATCCTCTGGCTATAGGAAGAGTAAACTTCCCCTGGAAATGGATGTGTTTACACGAGCAATCCCTTTCTTCTGGCATTTCCAGAGATTTGCTGGCTACTACTGGGAGAAGAGGCTTTTAAGTGAGCGGGGCAATTGCACCAGATAAATCTTTGCATGATTTGTTTTCTTTTCGGGAAGACATTCCCCTCTGGATGTATTGCTGGGAACCTGAAAGGGATTTCCTCCTTTATCTCGGGGCCTTGTGTCCCTGCCCGCTGGAATGTCCATCCCAATGGACAGTGGAGGGGGGAAAAGGCCTTTTCCCAGAAAACTGCCTGCCTCTGACTCTGCTTTATGGGGATTTACTGGGAATCCTTTACCAGCACAGCTCCCCCTGTATCTGGAAACTCCCCGTTGGTATTTTTACAAAGAGAGAATTTTATCAGCCTTCCTGAACTGGGACGTGCCATTTCCAGGGACATCCTTCCCATAGGAGCCCTGATTATCCAAATGCATCTGAGGTTGAGGCAGGCATTAATTCCTCTCAGTTCTTATTGTGGCTTTTCATGTTTGGTTGAAGACAGAGAAGTGGAGCTTTAAAAGCTTTATAATTTCTTCAGCAGGGATTAAACAGGAATGCTTTTCCTGGGAAGCGTGAGCTGCTCCTCCTCGCTCCCATGGGGAGAGTGAGGGGATTCCCATCTCCTTTCTCTCCGGGTATCCCTTCCAGCAGCACTTCAGGGGTGCTGCCACATCCAGCACGGCCTGTGGGAACAGGGAATGTTTTCAGGGTGGGTGTTTTGGGAGATATTTACATTTACGACTGCGAGGTGTCTCTCCCACTCCACATCTGGGTGTTCAGGGAATTTGAGGTATCAAAAATTCAGTGCCGAGGCTGTCACCAAAGTTGGAGGCCAGAAATGGTCTGGATTAAGTTTAATGCGACCTGAATTTGGTCCACACTGAAGCTGGACTTGGAAAGGGACTGGTTTGTATCAGGACTGCTCCTTCCTGAGGTCCCGGGTCCTGGGTGGAGAGATCCAGAAGGAGCAGGAGGACCTGGAGCTCTCTCCTGGGATCTGCTGGTGGCAAACACACCAGGTTTGGCAGCCTGGAAGTGCTCCAAGTCCTGGTGGTCCCGAGCCATCCATCTGCTCTGGAATGTGGCATTCCAGGCTCGGGGGTCTGTGTGCCAGATGTGCTGGGTGCCAGGTAAGGAGACAGATTCCCCTCAGAGCTGTATCAAAATCCGCCTTTTCTTGTCTGGTTCTATTTTGGTCAATCCTTCTTTATCCTTCCGGGGAGCGTTAGAAAATCAGAGGAGGCAGAATTCCTGCTTAAAGCCAGTGCCATGCCTAATGGGCTACTTATTCCAGCGGATTCCTCGTTTATTGTTTTTTAAATATAGGGGGTCATATTTTTTAACCCTCACGGACGGGAAGCGTGTCTCGCGAAAAGGTTTATGGCATCGTGTGCTGCCTGTGAGTTATGAGGCTGTTCCTGTCTGGCAGGGAATGAAAGAGCCCAGCATCTGGCAGAATGTGAAACCAGAAATCCCAGAACTTCCCACTCGGAGGAGCTGGGATGGCTGATGGATGTTGTGATAAAATGTCTCTTTTGACGGGTGAGGCAGGACAGTGGGAGGCCCTTTCTGTCGAGATTTATGGAGTTTATCCAAACCTCCTGGCTGGAAACTTGAGGAAGTCAGGCATTGTGCAGCACGTTGCTGCCGTGCCGTAGCAGGGATGCTGAAAATCCCTAAATGTTCTTCTTTTGCCCCATGTTTTAGGAGGAAATCTCGACTCAGCTCTGTGAAAAAAGCCCTAAGTAGTGCCCAGAATTTCAGGGATCAGTCCAGAAAACCATCTGGCAAAGCCTCATCAGATTCTTGTCACCCACGTTCAGAGCTCCATGAAGTCTCTAGAAGACGTTCTGATGTCTTTAGTGAAAACTGGGATGCAAATAGCCATTAATAGATGTTGCATATTAGGAATTCCCAGATATTTCTTCCTCCGAGTCACTGGATGAGGCAGAATCCAGGTGTGAACTCCCTGTCTGGGCTCTCCAGCATCTGCCCGGTACTTGGGGGTAAAATTATTGCTGTAGAGGAGCCTTGGATGGAGTAATGAGGGAAATAATTATTCAAATTACTGCACTTTGCTTTGTTATGTATTTAAAGTTAAACCTTCACTTGGAGAGAATTTTTATTTTGCAGAGCAAAACCCTTCTGCTGACAAACCTGGTCATAATTCTGTCACCAAACCCTCGTTCCTGATTTGCCTTTTTGCTAATGCCTCATTCCATAAACACTTCTTTATCCTTCAGGAAAAATAAGAAAAAGTGGAATTTCCAGAACGTGCTGCCCGTGGGTTTAATATTCTCTTTTTTTTTAACCAGTTCAGGAATAACAACCAACCTCCTGACTTGTCACCGACAGATTCCTTCTCTTGTGTTGGAACGGCTCAAAACAAATGACCGAAAACTCCATTTTGTGCACGTCAACCTCCTCCTTCCTCGAGGTAACCTGAAATAAAGGCTCCTCACATTCTCACATCCACTTCAGAGGAAAACATCAGACATTCCCTCTTCAAAAGTTCTGATAGGAACAGATGAGACCTGCGAGATGATCAAAGGGAGAGGGAAGTTTGCTGAAATTCCCTGTCTGTGTGATGGAGCCGTGAAATGCTGTGGGTTCCCATCCCGCACGGCAGATTTCAGCTCCTTCGGGGCACGTTGTTTGCATCTTCAGCTGTCAGGATCTTCCAAACGACTGAAAAGAAGAAAATCCGTGGGGTTAAGGATCGGTTGATCTGTGGGAGAAATCAGGACGATCCTCTGGGATAGATTAAATAGTGATCAGAAGAAACGGGATTCTTTGGAATCCTGTGGGGCGGCGCTGGTTTGGAAGGGATCATTCCTGGGCCATTTTGCTGATTCCCTGCTGAATTTTTTTTTTTCATTTTAAGATTCATTTACCTCCCAGAGAGATGCACGACTTTGACAGCCCCAGGATCACTGAGCTGGAGTGAAATTAATGTTTCCTTCCAACCTGTAGATGAACCACAAAAAGCCCCGGAGATGCAGAACTGAGCACACAATTTCCTTGAATTTGTAGGGTTTTTTCCAACTCCCTCCAGCAGACCCAACATTTTGTGCTGTCTCCCGAATCTTCAGCTTTGACAGAAGGTAGGAATCAGTGTCTGGTGTGTCTAACAAAAGGCAGCATCAACACATCTCTGTGTACTTGAATATTCAAATTCACATCTTTATTCATCTCCCTCCAACCGTTCCAAAGTCGCTCATCGCCAGCTCTGGGGATGAACCGCGCCAGCTGTGAGCTCCTCGAAGAGGTTTCTCCACACAGGGACAAAGGAGAGCCCTGAGGTCGTGGTGAGATCATCGTTTCATCACCCTGAAGTCAGCATCCCCCGGGAGCAATCCCAGCTCGGCTGCTCCCAGCCAAGCCTGGAGAGCTCTGGAGCAAGGACAAGGGAGACTCCTGGGTTTGCCCATCCCTTCTGCCCTGAATAAAACGGCTTCTGGAGTGAATCAGTTCGAGGCAGGAAAACCTTGGGGCAAAACGTTTTGCTGAGTAAATCAGTTTAATGTGGGAAACCAGCGGAAGGGCTGAGTGCCTTTTAAAACTCTTCTTTTTCTGTTGTGCTCGCTTTTTTCACCAGGGAGAAGCTGCCTTCAGCTTGCCCCTGGGACCCAGCTCTGGCCCTGGGTGCACCAGTGGCTGCACCTACTCCCCTGTTCCTTTGGGAGCCTTTTGGGGGTGGATTAACGCGTGGAAAAAATGGCATTTCTCGTTAGTCCGGGCGCTGTGGAGCTGATAAAGCGTGCGGGTTTGGAAAGGCCACCGAGGCGGGGTGGCTGTGGGCTGTGACATCTCTCTTGTAGCACATCATGGCCTGGTGTGAGCGCTGCCGTCCCTCCAGACTCCCCGAGGATGTCGGGGAGGTGTCGGTGGCTGCAGAGCTGTCACCCTGCCAGCGAGAGGGCAGAGGAAATGAAGGCTCTGCTCCCTGCGGCACCTCGTGAATATTTATGGTGGCAGCGCTCAGGATTTCCACGGAGCTGCTCGGCCCCGGCGGGGATCTGGAGCTGATTTTGCTGCTGTTTGCTTTGCAAGCTGTCGGGATCCATCCTGGGTGCACAGCGGTGATGGGGCTGTGACAGCCACCTCAGCCGAGGCCACGCGTCCTTGGCTCTGCTGGGACAGCTCCCAAGGGGCCCCGGGGCTGGGGACAGCAGGGCAGAGCTGATCACAACACACCGATCGCCCCAAAACCACCCACGGGCTGAGGAAAAGGGGCAAGAATCAACTCACATCAGCCAAGGAGCTGTCTGGCCAACCCTGAACTCTTGGGAGAGGGCCCAGCCCTGGCACAGGGGGCCCAGAGGAGCTGTGGCTTCCCCTGGATCCCTGGCAGTGTCCAAGGCCAGGCTGGACGAGGCTTGGAGCAGCCTGGGATGGTGAAAGGTGTCCCTGCCCATGGCAGGGGGTGGAATGGGATGGGTTTTAAGATTCCGGCCCAAACCATCTGATGGTTTTGAGACCCCTCTGCTGCCAGTGCCCCTCTCCGCCCCTCCCAGCCCTTCTCCTTGCCCGTCCACGCCTGTGGAGTGGTTTAAACACTTGCCAGTGTTTAAACTGAGCCCAGCAGCCCTCAGCAGCTATAAAAGCCCGTGCTGTGTGTTTGTGCACTGACTGCTGATTGCCTGGGTCGCAGGAAAGTGGGTTAGACTCAGATTATTGCCTTTGTCCACGTTCCTGACCTTTTCCCTCGCTTATTGCGTGGCCCGCGGGTGGAGGAAGGAGGATTAAAGGTTAAGAAACCTCTCTTGAAAGAGTTAGGATGCCTAAATGTTTAAAATGTTTCCTTTCCCCAGTAATTCCAATCTATATTAAAGCTAAAACCCTTCTGAGAGGTAATAAAACAGAGCAGTGGAGGAGATCATTGGGAAGATTAGGAAGAAGGGACTTAAGAGCTTACTCTTGATGCTTCTGGGTTTATACTTTGTTCTTGTTTTACTCTGTCAGTCTCTTCTAGCCTTTCTCCCGGTGGTTTTATTGTGTTTTTATGGAGCAGGGATGGTGCTGCAAACCACCAGGGAAAAGCTTGTTGCCATTGAGTGGAGGGGGAAGAACATTCCTTTGCACATTTTTCGCTGTTCCTGTTATATCTCAAATTTAGAAAGTAACAAGAAGCAGCATCCAGTTTTCATTAATGCTTCAGGGTTGTTGGTTTTTTCTCTTTTTTTTTGGCACATATGTTTTCGTTTCCAAAGGAGAAGATGAAATTCCTCCTTCCCAGCCAGCACTGGAGCTCACCAGGACCAGCAGATTCCCTGGGTTTTGCTGCCAGGTAGGAAGGAGCCTGGTAACCTGCTTTGTCTGCTCGGGTTATCCCGAACCCAGCAGCAGTGGGAAGCACAGTGCTGGTTTTTTGGGACAAAGGGTCGTGCTGTGACTGCTTCCCTTATGGGAACGTTCCTCTTGACACAGCCTGGCTGGTGGCCCACGTTAATTTGCTCAAAAAAAAAAAAAAAAAAAAGGGAAAAAGAGATGATATTCACGTTCTTGGAGGAGCTGTGCGTTCCATCTGGATACTGCAAACCTGTGAACCCTGTCCAAATAACTCCCGTGCTCTCCTTGCTTGATTTTTGTGCATCTCATCAGTTAAATATATCCGAGAGCTCCCGCGGCAGCAGCGTGAGGGCGGCTCGTGCCCGTCACAGCCAAGGAGTGCCCTTGGGAGAAGCTCACGTGGAGCACTGGCTCCCTGATTAAATCCCAGCTGCGTGGAATTCTGTTTGGGATGGCTCGCAGGTCGGCGTTGGCAGGAATTCCGCAGAATTCCCATGGAAATGTGTTTTGTCAGCTCGGGTGCGAGCAGGTCTCGGAGCTCCGGGCCTGGGTCTCGCTGCTGCGCTGGCACTGGGGGGACTGGGGGATGTTAAAAGGGTCCTCGTCCTCTTAATTTCGGTGTTTCTATGGAAACGGATCCCGAACAGGAATCGTTCTTTCCTGCTTTTTCTCATCCTGGTTTCGTCAGTGGGAAGAAGTGAAACTTGGGATGAAAGCCAGAGCAGGCAGCGGTAGGGGTTGCTGTGGGAGCAGGGCCAGGTCCTTGCTGCTCATATTCCTCTTTGCTTCCTAATCAAAATACGTGGGAATAGGGACTCCAGAAGCTTCAGCTCTTATCTGGGACATGATTTCTGCGTTTCATTCAGAAAGTGACTCGTGTGACCATGACTTCAGGCAGAGCATTGCCACCAGCTGGAAGGGAAGGGGGCTGCAGCGTTTTCCAGGTTTCTCCTAAACTCCCTGACCTGGAGCACCTCTAGCTTGGGTTTCAGGAATAAAAACCCAAACTCGGAGCACTGTGCCGTTATGGAAATAAAATATTCTTTTTGAGAAAGAGAGTTTGGATGGGAAGAGTTTGGGGCCTGGCCTGTGGTTGTCAGGGAGATGAAAACCAGCAGCTTTGTGCTGTCTGAGGCATTTGCGTCTTGTCTTCATCACCACAAGAAGTGCAGGATAAGGAGGTGCAAGCTGGGGGTGAAAAGTTGGGAAGAGAAATCCCTCTACAAGTCATCAGTGAAGCAGCTTCTTGGCAATAAAAACGGCAGGAATTTTTTTTCCCCTTCGGCGATAAACTTGGAAGTCTGGACGTTGAGTGCTTGGCTGGAGAGGGACCTGGAGCTCTGGGGGCTGCAGGACCTGGTGCATCCAATGGATCTGGTGCTTTTGAGGCGTTTCTAACACTGCTGGTGGCTGTCACTCGGTGTCACAGCAGGGTGACATGTTCCATGTGCTTCAGGTGTTGCTTATCTTTACTCCAAGGTGTCTCCACTGACGAATCACATTTTGTTTCCTCCCTGTCTTGGCAAATCCTTCAGGCCCAGCTCTCCAAGCACCTGGCAGGAATGAGGAATAAACTCCAGTAATTTAGGTTGTTACTGATCAAACTGGGCTGAGCTTCTACCTGTGTCCAGAAAGGACAGAGTGAAAAGGGAAGGAGGATGGTGAGCACCTGGACAGGTTCAATCCCAAACCAAACAGGAGAGTTTCTCCCAGGTTGGCTTGGGAACAATTCCCTTTTTGGGAGGTTACTGCTCTCTGTGGGGTTCAGGGACAAAGAGCAGAGCTCAGGAAGACAATCTGTCCTGATATCTGTGACAGGAGGGAGAGCTGGCCACTGCCCTCCTTGTCACCCTGAGAAGGGAAAGCGGAACTGTCCCAGCGCTTTGAGGCTTTCCCCAAGTTTCCCCATCCAGAGCTGGGCTGGAGCCCCTGATGGGATCCAAGCTGGGTGGAATTCTCAAGTTCAGCACCTTATCATGGTCTTCAGCAGCCAGCTGTGCTCTGTGTCCCTGGTCCCATCCTCTCCAATCAAAGGGAGACTTCACTAGAAAAATCTCTGCTGCTTGATTCACACAGAAAAGAAAGAGTTAAACTTCCTTTTCCCCCCCCTTTTTTTCAGGGCCTGCCTTGCTGTAAGTTTTGGTATTTAAAATTAATGAAGAAAATGAGAAAATAATGTGGCTCGGATTACTCCTCCTCAGCTGTTTTGCTTTTTCTGGCAAATTGCTGCTTGTAGACGTCTGGCATTTTATTTCTTTTCGGATTTTGTTTTTTTTTTTTTTAAGCATCGACATCTCTCATCATGCTCCATATAACTCTTTCTTGGGAATTATGTGATGGGTGGATGGCCCCTCATTCCTGGTCCTGCTCCTCAGGGCATCCTTTTGCAAAGCCCTTCTCCCCCTCTTCCTTCCCTCCTCCAACCTGTGGGCGTCTGACTCAGAGAGCTGGAGACTCATTCTGGAGCTTTCACGTGTAAGTTCTCATTAATTAACTCGTGACTCAACATGTTCACGATAGAAAAGAGGGAATTTGCAGTTTTGCTTTTGCTTTCCCTGTTTTCAGTACCGCATGGGGGCATGGTAGAATTCCTTTGGAGACGGTAACATTTGTGGGATAGATCAAGGTGGGGTTGCCCCATCCCTGGAAATGTTCCAGACCAGGTTTGGAGCACCCTGGGACAGTGGGAGGTGTCCCTGCCCATGGCAGGGGGTGGAATGGGATGGCTTTAAGGTCCCTTCCCACCCAAACCAGTCTGGAATTCTCAGTGTAGGGCTAAAGCCAGTTCTGGGACTGGACCCAGGCTTGAAAGGAAAAGATCTTCTGGAAGCAACGAGTTTCTTGCAGGAGTGTGGCTACAGTGGTGGGAACTCCTCTGCCCATGTTGCCCTGCTCAGTGGGGCTGGCCATGCCCCCCAATTTCTCCAGGTCAAAGTCCTGGTGCTGAGCTGGCTGTGCTGGAGTGGTTGGGTTGAGCATCTTCCATCACGCTGGGTTGAGTGTCTTCCATCATGTCGTGGTGGGCATTTTCCATCACGCTGGCTTGGGCATCTTCCATCACGTTGGGTTGGGCATCTTCCATCAGGTTAGGTGTCTTCCATCGTATTGGATTGGGCATCTTCCATCATGTTGGGTTGGGTGTCTTCCATCATGTTGGATTGGACATCTTCAATCACTTTGGGGATCTTCCATCATGCTGGACTGGGCATCTTCCATCACTTTGGGGATCTTCCATCACGTTGGGTTGGGCATCTTCCATCAGCGATGGGCCCAAATTCCCACATCTCCTGTATGCAGAAGGTCCAACCCCTCAGCTGCCAGACTTGCAAATGAGGCCTTAATGAGCATGGCAAAGTGGATGCTCCTGGCAGCAGCTCCTCAATTCTCCTGAGGTTTAGGAAGTGCCGGTGTCCAGATACCACCTCCATCGGAGCAGGGCAGGGCGATGGCGACCATCCCAGAAGGAGACATTTCCATGGATTTGTCCCATGCCTACAGCCACTTGTGCCCCTCAGCGGGGGTCTCCCTCGTGAACCTTAAATGCCCATAAACCCCCAGGTTTCTCTTTCTTCCACTTTGCACTTCAGGAATGGTTGTAAAACTGAAGGAAAAGTTGTTAAACTGAAGCAATTGCGTTGAGCATCCATCTGCAAGCCCAGGGCCAAGCCTCTGACAGGAGAAACAACCCCAAACCCTCCTGCACCCAAATAAGTCCAATAAAAGCTCCAAACTTAATCTTGAACTTGAGCTCGCAGGATTGGGGTTATTACAGTTATTAAAATCCAGTTGTTGGAGGGCTGGGGACTCCGGTAAGGAATCTGCGGCTCAGGCAGGAATTTTGCCCCGGGGGGATTTCCTGGTTAATGCAGCTGTTGACTGGCAAATTGCTTTGCTGGCTGGGCCACTGCTGGGCTGCTTCCATATGGAATTGCTGCTGCTGCTGGAGGTGAAGGGGAGAAGCGGGGAAAACTCCCAATAATTCAAGCCCTGTGTGGGATTCAGGCTCCTGGTGCTCTGTCGCAGCTATAAATATGAAACCTGGATTTGGGATGGGATTTCAGCGTGGCCTGTTGGCTCCTCTTCCCGACCTCATCCATCTCCAAGCCGGAGGGATGGGCTGTGGGAGGCTGCTCTCCTCTCCTTATCCATTTTTCCT
>VYZQ01025565.1:27364-50312 GCA_013400655.1 Mystacornis crossleyi | reverse complement strand
CCATTTTTGAAAGAACTCCTCGCGGTTCCCCACAGTGGAACGCGATAGGTACCTTGACTGTGACCTCCACATTTTCTGCTTTTACCAGGGTGGTCTGAAGATGAGGGAACCTTTAAAGAATGCAGAGATGTTTGCAAGGTAAGCTACCCAGAGAAATGTGAATGTGTGCAGTATCTCTCTCAGACAACTAAGTACTTAAGGGTGCTTGTTTTGTTTTTTTTTATTAGTTAGGCAAGTGTTCCTGGTTTTAGCAATTGTATGTGCCAAAGACACATCTAGCTATTGCCTGATGTGTCTTCCTCTTTTCTGACAGATATCTTCCAGTGTTAATCTTTTTTTTATGAGTAACTTTGTTATTGACATGTAGAGAAATCATGAAAAATGGTCTTAAATGCAACTTCCTGGCAGCTTTTGAAGAGGTAGGGTCAGTGGAATAGAAGAAATGGAGATTCTTTTGAGAGATGGGTTGCAAAAGCTGTGAATTGCAACAAAGGAAACTCCAGCTGGATATCAGGAAATTAATTTCTGATGGTGAATGTGGTTAAGGATTGAGACAAGTTGTTCAGAGATTTTGCAGAATCTGTATTACTGGAGTTGTGCAGGCCTGGACTGGCCAAGGCCCTGAGCACTGTAGTAGTTGCAAAACAGCAACTTTGATTACTGACTTTGCTTTGAATAAGAGTTTGGACTGTATGTTCTCTGCATATCCCACCCATCCTAAATTTTCCTTTGCTTTTTGTGCATGAGAAATACACAAATGATGTGTATTTGCATAGCATGCTTGATGCTTCCAAGAAATTTTGGATTGATTTATTTGGCCATATGTGTACCAGCTGTATGATGTATTCAGACAGGGAGAGGAAAACAGATGTGTCTCAATAGCATGGGATACACTGAGCTTTGGTGGCATTGCCCAAAAATAAGAAACTGTTAGGAAAATCCTAGAAAGAACTATGCTTAGGGAGGGTTGGGGAAGCATTTTTGTGACATGATTTAGAATTATGAGCTGACTGTAGCTATGTCGTACACCAGTGTGCTGGAACATATGGGGTCTTGCCACAGATGGAGTTGCAAACATGCTGCTAATACTGTAAATGATACTGGAAATAACCCTGTACTGTGAGAGCTACTCATGGTGGCAGAGTTGACTTTTGGTAATGTCAGACTACCCTCCCTAGTTAATATCTGCCTGCTTCCTCATGTATTAATCCATTAAATGCACTGGGTGCTATTTAACCTAGTTACTATATATTTTCATTGAAATATACCCTATTTGCTTCGCATGAAGTAATTGTAACCGTATGGGAAACTACATGGGTTTTGGGCATTCATTCAGAAAATATTCTGAAAGAATAAAGAGTAAAAGCTATACCTCTGGAAGACCTGAGCTAGATCATGAGTTGGTTTATTTGTGATCTTTAATAAGCCCTTAAAGGCTTAAATTTTTGCTTAAAAGCTTAGCATTTTGGAGGCAAAAACTCTGTTTAGTTTAACCAGCAGTTTTAGCTGTTGATAGTCAACTATGCAATTTTGGTATGTCTATGCTTGCTTGTTTTCATCATCTCTCTCTGCTCTTTTAACTAGAGAGAAAACAGTTAACATTGTTATTTCATTCTTCCCTTCACTCCCCTTTGTTAAGGAGAAAGAAAATTTGTGAGAGTGGCAAAATAGGAAGATTTGTAGAAGACTAGGGCAATAAAATGTGTATGGAATCCCGTTTTCACTCTATTGTGTGCATATTGCAAAATTTGCGATCAAATGTTTAGACTTTAGGAATAAAGAGGGATGATGTCTGTATGATGTGCATTTTCTTACTTATCTTTCTATATTACTTGGACACCTAATTTTTATATGTTAGGATAGTAGCAATTTAAGGGAGTGAAAGAACTCTTGGAACCTTAACTTGAGAAATGTTAATCAAACACATCATACTGCAAATACTTGTCAATGTAGAAGAAAAGGTAAATTGAGAAGAGTTCACTGGTTTTTCTACACGAGTCTGGAAATTGATTCCAAGAAGACAAAATGAAAGTCTTCCTGGTACATTTTTAATGAGCGTTCAGTAAAAAGTAAATAGGAAACCGTATCTCCAATCACTTATCTGCAGCCCATCTTTGCTAAACCAATTAATGCGGACAAAAATTCTAAACCAATCAGGTCCACTCTCTGATTGCTGTTGTACTCAGTTAGGAGTTTTCTTAAAGCTCTTTACTCCCTCTTTTTTTCTTCACTGCAGGCCTTTCTTAGAGTCTGGCACGGGACATTGCCACCTGGGGCTTGTATCACACTGAGCTTTGTCCTTGAATTGCAGCTGGCCAGTTTCAATCCCAGAAACTTTGGTTGATCTGATTGGGCTATCCACTCATGGCTAACCAATTTTATTTGTGTATGCCTTTTTTCCCCCCTCTGTTTCTTAACTAAGCACAATATGTGATTAAGGGTTATATTATCTTGTGTTAGGGTGTCAGTAATGCAGGGATTTCATGAAGTGTAAAAACTGTTTGACAGATTCCATCCTCTCATTCATATCCTCAGACCAAGTTTTAAAACCAGTTTTTCCTTCAAAGTTGTTTACTGTATACATAAAATCCAAACAGTTCAGTATCCAAGCAGTTACCAAACTCTTACTTACGATATTCTTTTTCTAGACTCTGTTCCCTTAAATGCCGTTTTCTAAATAAATGTTTGTTGAGTTCTAATAATGTTTCGCACAAGTAGATTCCCTGTAACTGTGTGGTACGTTTCCTTGTGTATTATCTTCAGCTAGCTCTGAATCAGAATTGTAAGACTTTGACAATATTTTCTTAATCTTGATCTATTTTTTTTTTTTGGCTCTGCACTTAGTTTAAAAAATGCATGTATCCCAAAATACTATGTCAATCCATTTCCCTTTCAAACCTTAATGAAAAGTCTGTGACAGGCTAATTAAAGATATTGATAACAATTCCAGACTTAGTAATGCATTTATCTGAAAAAGTTATTAGATGCTGTATTGTTCTCTGAACATAGAAATGATCTTGTTTGGGTTAAAATTTGGAGGTGGTAAAAATGGAATTTATCTCTTGCTGTGTCCTGCAGTTCCAGAAGAAACCCTGGCACTGGTTTAAGTGATTTAATCTCTAGTAAACATTTGAAGAGAGGAAAAGAACATGATCATTTTTTGCCTGGTTTCCCAGGTTGAGCTGAGGGTCAGCAAAATATTCTTACTATACAATGATTTCCACATTTGGGCTACTTTATCATGTCAAAGCACCATTATTTCTTGTATTGGAATGCTAGTGACAAACTCCTGAACTTGCCTCAAACTTGGCTCCCTCACGTAGATCTCCTGCCATCTGCCCTGCTTCACCCAGGTTACATCTGATGGTGCTGCCTTTTCCTTCTGATCTCTTGTTTTTTATCAAACCTGATTCCACAGTGTGCCCTGGAAATTGTTGCAGTCTAAATCAATAGTATAAAACTGTCAAGTTCTCTGCCACTCTTCTCTTTACAGCTGCATTCCCACAGTGTACTGCACTTTTATTTCCTAGCAGGGAAGCTTGGACTCTTGATATAAGAAAGGAGTAGTGAGGTTTCACTAGCATGGGCTGTTTTGGCAAAAACCTTTGAACCTTACCATGAGTATAAAAAGGAATGTCTTTATAAAAAATTGATCATAGGTAAATCTTCAGATTCACATTTTTTTGTAATGAAAGAACTTTTGTTTGAAGTAACTTCTTGCCTAACGTGATTATTTGGATTGTTTGGATTGGAGAATGTCTTAAAGCCTTTGTTCTCCATTATTTGACGTATGGAGGCTGTACAAAAAGATGAGAGAAATAATACATATGCTGTGTACTGTGCAGTGTATAGTATATGTGTGTCTATATATATTTACAGTATGCAGAGTATAACATATACCCTGTGTACTGTGCAGAGTAAGTGTGAAGATCTTAGAGGTAACATGACCATTGGATTTTCTTTGTTATTTTACAAATAAAAAACTTTCCTGTAGAATGAGTTTTAGTAACAGCCTGTATTTACTGTTGAGTTGAATATGCATGTATAGAGTAAACAAATCTGTAGTATTATATTGTACAACCTCGTTGTTTGTTGTGATTCATTTGGGTTATTCATTGAGGAGGGAGCAAGTTATCAATACATCAGGCATGGTGCAGTCATGTTTCAGCTGGCAGACACTCAGCTTTTGTTTTCAATATTCTGTCCTGATTAGTATTCAGAGCATGGAGGAGAATGTGATGCAAGGGAATTGGTTTGCTGTTTTACTGACTGACTCAGCCATTTAACTCTGCTCCCTCAAGGCATCAAAGACTACAATAAAAGAAATACATTTTGCCCATAACTTCCTATGGAAATAAGTGCAGCTTATTTTAATTAGTACTAACATTATTGCAGAGTGGAAAACTCCTTAATTAAACTTGTCTTCTTTTTTTTTTTTTTGTTTCCTGTAAGACTGTATTACTGATACTGAAATTCTGTGCTAATCTAACCTCTGATTCATAATTGGAGATGAGATTTCTTTTTTTTAATTGAAATTTCAATTGGGAGGTGGTTTTTTTTCCAGTACAATTTCTTGTGGGAAAGCAGAATTTTCAATGATTTTTTTCCTCCTTATTTTTAAGTAGGATAAGTGATAAGGTTAAGGCCAGACTTCTCCAGACTTTTATGCTCTATTTTCACAGAATTAAATTTATCTCAGTGCTGTATTGTGCATTGCAATGTGCCTGATGGTCCCTGCTGCTTGCACTGAAGGACTGATGAGAATGAGGTGCTGGGATACAGCTCTAAAGGACATAAAGTCTTTAGCTAAACATTGTATTGAACACTTAATAAAATATTCTAATGCAAGAATATTAGGGGCCTAAACCCCCAAATTTCTCCATTAATTGGTTTAGAAAAATGCATCTGTGTAAAACTGGTGATATGACTGAATTATAGCTTAACTGTCAACCTTTTTTCATGGCAAAAAAAGGAGCAGGTATTTGCAGTGCTGAACAGTTATGTCTTTGCAAGATAGTGGTACTGGGCTGAGGTAGAAACTGAGAAAATAATTTGAGCATAAGCAGCTTGTGTTGAACGTAGGAAAATTTGGATCATAGAGATTATGTAGGGAGAAGCAAAAATTCTGCCTGAAAGAAAGACTGAGCTAAAGATGATTTCCATTTCTAGTCCTGGTTGAGAATTGCAGTGTCGCTCCATCAGCAGTGAGAGAAGGAAGGAAAGGAGTCGAACATGGACAGCACTGTGAATATCTGAGGAGGGGTACTGGACCCACGTTGACACCTGGGCACCATGGAGAGATACCAGAATGACACCAGTCCCTTTTTCTAAGTTAAACCTGAGATGAGGGAAGAAGCAAAGGGACCTGTGGGTCGTCTGCTTAGATAAGCCTGTTGAATGAGATCCACTTATGTGTGTGAGCTGGGATGAATACAAAGATGAAATCTTTAGAATTCTCTCTGAAGCATCTATGGGGAAAGAAGATACATAAAGAGAAAAGTTATGAAACCTGAAAGACTGCAAAATTTTAAAAACAGTAAAGAAATGGGGAAGAAAAAGATACAACATGGTTTATATTTGAAAATAAATCATTGGAACTCCTGATGAAAGCTCTTCTGATAACATCAGGGAATAGCTTATACAATTTATGCAGTGTGGATGTGGAGATCTACATGGAGATGTCATGAATTATGTTGTTTCCGCTTCTATTTGGGTAATGTAGATTCAAATGTTAAAGGTACATTTTTATTCATGGGGCTGAGGGTTGGTTGTTTTTAAGGGTGTTGTTCTGCCTTTCTGCTGGAGCATACCTGACAGGAGCAGGAGAGGGACCATGGGGAGCAGCATGCTAGAAGCTCTGTGATCTCTGACAGTGGAGGCAGAAGTAAGGAAACAACAGAGAGATTATGTGAAGACCCCGGGCTATTGCTAGGAAAGGGATGATTTTGAGGGTGATAAGGAGAAATGAAGGGCATGTCAGGGCACAGTAGAGGAAGATTGACCACTAAGGGGACCAAGCTGGGATGCTGATGTAGAGCCAGAGTCCTGATCATGTCTTAAGACAGTGTTCAAGGTCAGCGTCCATCCAGTAGTCCTCTGGGAAAGCCATGGTGATGAGGCAAGTTGAAGACCAAGCCAGGGAAATGTGTCAGTGGGTGATGTTTGGGCTGAGGGTCAGGGAGGCGGGAGACAAGATGCTGATGCATGGCATCTAACTACCGCAGGGGCCAGAGGCGAGAGGCTCAGGACCTCTCTGCTGCCCTTCAGCACAACTTGCAGTGAAGGGGCTGATCTCTAACTCGGCCAGTACATTACACAGCAGAGAGGACAAACACTGTTACTTTACTCAGAAATGTTAAAATACTGATACTGTCCATTATTCAAGTTCTGTGTCGTGCGAGCACATACATGCTGCAGACCAAATTAAAGCTCGTCAGTTATGAAAATTGTGGTGGCCTGAATTGTACACATCAGGTTGCAGAAAGACTTGGTGAGAATCGAGCATTTTCAGAAGGGAAGACAGAAATAACACTAGGAATGAAATGTGTAGGTTAAAATTAGTAGGTGGTGTGATAGCAAATACTGCGAGTTCATTTCAAATGGTTAAGAAAAGGGAACTATTTAATTAAGTAGAAAAGGAAAATGAGTCCAGAATCTTGATTATGAAAGAAAAAAGGCATGGTTTCTTTTTAAAGTATGAAGCTGCTTCTTCCCTCCAGAAAAACCCCACAGGAACAACAATGAGATGGGGAAAATGTGCTGATAAACAGAAATAAATTCTAAAATGTTTGGATGATACAAATACATACTATGCAGAGGAAATCACCATAACAAAAGGCAGCACTAGAAATAGGGTTAAAAGGCATCAAAGAAGGAGAAAGTTCTGAATCACTAGCAGGAAAAACCTGAAAATAAAATCTGTTATCTACTGTTATAAATTTCTATTTAACAACTATGAGGATCCCTTTGCTTGAAATCTCTGAAACAGAAGGTACAGCTCAATGTATTTGTGATATTCAGGGTGGGAGTGTGAGTGAGTATTTCTCCTTTTAAGGGATTTTTAATCAAGTGTCTTCTTGAGGCTCTTAATTACATAAAGATTACCCAGCAAAATATAGCTTTGGATAGCATTATTGTACCAGTCTCTTGTGTGAAGTCTGACAGATTTATTTTGAGTGTGAAAACTGTACATTTAGATTTATGTACTGTGTTTTCCTTCTACACTTAAATGTTATAGCATACAGTTCTGAGGCAAGCTCATTTTTCTGGAGAGATGAGTGATTTTGCAAAAATTGATGAATTTACCCATTATTAAATCTGCTGTGGAAAAAAGATATCTGCAGATGTTTGAGTGCTGCTTTAAACTTTTTACAGACTAAAATCACACTTTGACAAAAGAGGACAATGCAGTCATGTATGGTATATATATGTACAACCAAAAAGAGATGGACTGTGGAATGCTTCATTTTGTGTTTCAAATACATGGTTCAATATGACTAAATATGAAATTTGGGTAGTATATCTATGTATTTTGGTGTAGAAAGGATTAATTGAGTCCAGTGTACCTAGACATCTGAGAAAACGTATTGATTGTAGTGTGCTCAAGGATTGTACATTAGCTCTGCATCTCTTTTGGAAAGGTTTGGTTTTTTTCAGCTTGATAATTCGAAACTAATTTCAGCTTGACAATTTGAAACTAAGTGGAGCACTACTTAAAGCTGCAGTCAGATGTCATTAAAAGTTCTGTATTGCTCTCCCCAGTAGTTTCAAGGCATAAATTAAGCCTTGAGGGCTTTCTGCAAACTGACCAGGACTGTGATGATCTACTCTGACTTCCTAATTATATGTATTTAAAAATACATCCTGTTGTGCCTTTTTTCAATCCTTTCTCTCTGCTAGAATATTTGGTTCAGGGAGGTGTTCCTTTATACTTAAGTATTCCAGTGGTAGAGAGTCTCCTACATACCTTGGTGAGCAAGCCTGGTGGTGTATTAAGAATGTCCATTTGAGTGGATTAGATTGAGTGCCAGTGTTGAATAATCCTGTAGCAGTCATGGCTCTTTGATGTAAGGAGAACAAGATTTGTGGGTAAAAATAAATGCCTTCTATTAGATTGGTCTCTATGACGGGGGGAGGTGGGGAAACGAGAGGGAGTTCTAGGTACATGAGATAATAAAGTCTGCAACGAAAGCAAAAAGTTTCAGAGTTATTTATGTAAGAGAATAGGTAGTTGTTGGTGGAAGGTGGACATAGTATTGGCAGGGTACATGATAAAACTTTTACTTATTGGACATTTCTCTGGTAAAATCTTATAATGCAACACAAATAAACTTCCATGAGGATTGAAATCCTCTAGGTTAATGAAAAATAGTTCCCAGAGGGTTCTGGGAAATGGGGCTGAGAAGACAGAAAGGGAAGAGCACTTTCATGAGAAGTGCTCTCTTTGTGGTTAAGGAAATGTTAAGTGCAGATTGGTTGCCATGTGCAGTTGCTTAGTTTCATCTCTGTAGTTTTCATGAGATTATGTGCTGTGTTCAGTTCATATTACATTCTGAGAAAGAAATGTTTTCAGGGACTTGGATGTGTCTCTCATGGAGGATGTTTATTGGGATGGCTATGCAGATGTTTGTATTTATTTTTCAGATAGTGTCTAAATTTTGTTTGCAATAAATGTGTTCCTAAGGCTCCTAGAAAAGTAGGAGATGAGAATGTTTGAAGGCCCATCTTGTGAAGCTAGGAAAGGATTTCAAAGTAGAAATTTTTCCCACTGCAGGTTTCCAAGGTAGAAGAGTATATTAGAAGTAAAAGTGTGTAAGATGAGGTGATACCTGGATAGCTCATTCAAAGCTGAAGTCCTCTTTCACAAGCAGGGGTTGCTTGTGACAAAAGTGAAGGTCACCTGGGTTAGCACAGTATTTACTTTTTTTTTAATGTGGTCTCTAATATTAAGGGTCTTTGAGCATCCTAGTTCCACTGTACCACAGCTAAATTGGGTTGTGTATTGTCATGTGTGAAGTATGTGTGTCTGTATGATGTGACAGCTTAACTGTTAATGACCTTACAGGCAAGACTTTACCTCTGTTTCTTTAATTTCTTGTGTTTGTTAATTGATCAGAAAGGCAGCCCATCTAGCCAACTAGACTATGTCTTACAGTGGCCTTAATCAGATGCCTAGATAAGGATTGAAAATGGAGCAATTTTATGTTGTCATTCCCATAATTATATTAGTCTTAGGGATTTCCTATACCAAGTGGGGGGACTGGGGGTTGTATTTAGTGTTCGTTAGCATTTCTACGCATATAATCTGCGGTCGATTTCTCTTCTAGTCAATTTGCTACTTGGGCTTGAAGGCATGTAATTAAGGAGATAGTTTTTAGACCTGAGTTTATTGCCCTTAACCCGAAGAGTGATTCAGTGATACAGACTGTCTACACTTAACCTAGTTCTAGGGAAGTCAAAAAGCTTTACTTGAAAATAACCACTTAGAGTTTACGTATTATCAATTTATGTTTCCCATCTCCACAAAGAACTGGTATTTTCATGTTTCTCTTGGGATGAAGAACTGGAGGACAATAAATGTGTTGTTCAAAAGATGCTGGTGTACATGTATAATAATAAAGTGTAGGACTTGATGATCTTAAAGGTGTTTTTCAAGCTAAATGATTCTATAGATTAGCTTGGAAAAGAAAACTAAATGCAGCCTTGGCATATGATCAGATGACAGCAGATTGAGAGGAGCACTTGATAGTCGTAGGGCAGGACTGCTGCTTAGGGGAGTCCTGACTTCCCGAAGAGTTAACAAAAATTTCCAGTTCAGCACAGACAAAAGCCAAGCTGCACTTTCAGGCCAGAGTCCCGTGTGCCTTTACAGGTAAGGCTCTGGCTGGCTAGGTTTTCTGCAATAAAAGACCTGGAGCTCCTGATGGAGAGCAAGTAGAGTGTGAGTTGAGGGAATGAAGTCTGGCTGCATGTTCAGCTGCATTAGCAGGAGTCCAGCTAGCAGGTTGAGAGAAGTAGCTTTATTTTCCCATCTGCCTGACACTGGTGTGGTCACATCTGAAATATTCTGTCCCTTTTTCGGTCCTCAAGTAGAAGAGTGGAATCAGCAAGCTGGAAGAAGTCCATCAGGGTCCCCTGAGATGATTAGAGAAGTGGAAGACAAGATAAACAAGGGGAGGTGAGGAGTTCTGGGGTGGTTTAGTCTGGAGCAGGTTAAGAATTTAACTTCTGCCTTGTAGTCCTTAAGGGGGACACAGGGCTATAGAGAAGATTAACCAGACTCTTTACAGAGGTGCAGAAGAAAAGAACAGTTAGGGATAGTCACAAGCCACAGAATGGAACTTCTGGCTAAATTTTAGGGGTCTGGGTGAGAACTTCAGAGGAACCTTGACAGGCTTGGGAGGTGGGCCTATGTAAACCTCATGAAGTTCAACAAGGCCAAGTGCAAGATCCTGAACATGGGTCAGGGAAATCCCAAGCACAGATATAGGCTGAGTGGAGAACAGATTGAGAGCAGCCCTGAGGAGAAAGACCTGGGGGCACTGGTGGACAAGAAGCTCGCAATGTGCCCTGGCAGCCCAGAAAGTCAACTATATTCTGGGCTGCGTCAAAAGCAGCATGGGCAGCAGGTCAAGGGATGTGATTCTGTCCCTCTGTTTGACTCTGGTGAGATGCCACTTGGAGTACTGCATCCAGCTCTGGGGCCCCCCAGATAAGAAGGATGTGGAGCTGTTGGAGCAAGTCCAGAAGAGGGCTGCAAAGATGCTCAGAGGGCTGGAGCACCTCTCCTGTGGAGACATTCACAGGATTGAACGTTTGGGTTATGCAGCCTGGAGAAGAGAATGCTCTAGGGAGACCTTATTGGGGTCTTCCAGTACCTAATGAGAGTTGACAAGAAGGACAGAGAGGGACTTTTCAGAAAGGCACGTAGTGATAGGACAAGAGTTAATGGCTTTAAGCTGAAAGAGCGTAGGTTTAGACGAGATATTCAGAATAAATTCTTCACTGTGAGCGTGGTGAGACACTGGAACAGGTTGCCCAGAGAAGTTGTGGCTGCCTCATTCCTCGAAGTGTTCAGGTTGGACAGGGCTTTGAGCAACCTGGTCTAGTGGGAGGTTCCCTTCTCACAGTGCAGGGGTTGGAACTGGGTGATCTTGAAGGTCTCTTCCCAGGCCCAACTTCTGTGAAGGGCACTGGTAGCTGAGGTTCCCACTATGGCCACATACCACTGTGTATTCCTACTGGGCATAATTTTCATGGTGCCTGCATGAGTTATCATCAGTTTTTGTGGCTGGAAGCGCTGCGTAGCTTTCAGTCATGGCTGTTCTCCTTGGAACTCTGGCAATCTCAAGGAAGTAAGGCTGCAGTGCCACTGTGTACTCTGCATGGGATGTGGTCTCAAAGAGTGCTGTCACAATGGACAGCAGAACATAACTGAGCTGCCCTAGCTGTAGAGCTTTGGCAGCCACTCCAGACTAAGAGGAGATCAGTGAAGCACAGCCCAGAGGAAACAAATACAATATTATAAATCAAGCTGATGATTGTCAGCTCAATTCTACAGCAAGTCTTAGGTAGTAGGAGTAGGTACAAAGAAAACGATTGCAACTGTACTGACAATCTCATCTCAGCAGAGATAGCTTTTATTGGGGTGTGATATTTACTGCATTTAGGAAAAACATAGGAGATTCTTTTCTAGCGTGGCATAGTCTAAAAATTTGACTTTTTTTTCAACAAGGAAGAAACCTATCATTGCTATGAGTATGTTTTAAGCAGTTAAATTATTCTGTATTTATATATTTTCACTCTTCTGCCAAAAAATTAGGGAAGTCTGATTTTTATTTCTTCTTTTCCCGCACAAAATACTTGTTCCTCTTCATTCTCAAAATACCTATTTTTCTTTGCCTCTCATATGCCAATCTGACCTTGCTGGAATCTGTCTTCAGTTCTATATTTTGGCGGTCAGTGAGGTACAGTTGAATGCCTTCACATAAATCAGGCTTTGCTTTGCTCACTGCCTGTGATTTTTATGCCATCACCTCCACTCCGTGGAGAAAACCAACCCCCAAACCCTCAGGTCCTTGTGAGATATTTTGTAATTTGGTCAAAGAATCTTGAATATGCTTCTCTGGACAATGAAAATATTTAAAGTTTCAAACTTAATGGTGCATAAAATACTTAAAATGAAACACCCTGTGAGTGGAATTCAATGACCAGTATGTTACTGGTAATGTTTCTGGTTTTTAAACAACCCCCTGAAAGGTAAATATGATGTTGTGCTTGTTAGATTACAAAGAACGATAAATGTGTTAGGTAAATGAATTGTCTGGATTGGGTACTCCTAATATTTGATGCTACAAGGCACTGAATTGTTGCACAAGGATTATGAACACAATGTAGTGTGCAGGGAGTGACAGCAAACAGAATCCTTACAGACACTGTTTTACTTGGAATAACTTCAACTTTAAGAAAATCAAAGAACAGCCGAGGTTGCTAAGTGACAGCAAAATATTTATCCTTTTTTTAGAAAATCAAACTGGTTTATGCAATGAATAGTAGGGGACAGCATATATTGTGTGCCACCCACATGCTGTATAGGACCATTATTGCACATAATTAAGACCTGCATAATTCAGCACAGTAACTACAGCTATCACCTCTGTCTTAGTACTGATATTTTCTAATACTGTTTATTTAGTCTTCTTCCTCAGAAGAAAATCTGTCAAGTAATCCATTATAAATGAATACTCTCTATCTCTGCTGTGAAACACAAGTATTATTCTTGTGTAGGCAGATACTGGAAGAGGAGGCAAGATAGGAAAGAGGGAGAGGAAATAAGAGTGAGAATCACTGTTTATAACTGGCTGTTTGCTTTGCAGGCTTATTCTCATCACCAGTGTGAGATGAAGCTCGCTAAGAGGCAATGATGTGGCACAAGTGTTTTGTTTTTCTGGAAGGAGAGGATAATGATGGGTTGCGCCTAAGGCTCCACGCCTTGCCCTTGGCTCTCACAGAGGAGCTGTGTGTACACAGAGGCTTTGCAATCTGACCCTGTGGATAAAGCCCTCTCCACCACCATGGAGAGTGGTGGGAAGCTGGAGTTACAGCAGAGTTGGTGTAGGGTGAAGGCTTGCGTGGCTCTTGAGTCTCACTCAGCAACAGAGTGAGAGATTTTTCAGGTGTTGTTAGAAGCAGTCCTGCCGTTCTAAGGCTGATTTGGGAAGAGGAAAGCTGCTGTAATGGGCTGACTGCCTCCCAGCTGAAGTGGGAGACCCTGCAGAGGAGACACAGGGAGGGAGAAGCTGAGCTCAACATCCTTGAGGATGCTCTGTGGCAAGTGGGATGAGTTAGTCCTTGACAGAATTTTGACTCATTTTTTCGAGTTTTTTTTTTTTGTTTTTCCTTTGACAAAGGGCTTGTCAGGACAAGAAACAGTTATGTTCAAAGGTCTGTGTGAGCAGTTGACTGGAAAAAGATTTATTTGTACCTTCAGTTCTCTTAATTCAAAAGATGAAAATTTATCTCCTGACTGAAGTGGAAGAGAGGGACGGTTGTTTGAGGGAGCCCTCATCGGGCTCTTTTTCCACTCCGCTCTCAAAAATTATGGCTTTGACTAAAGTTTTTCAAAACCAACTGCTGCTATCAAAGACGTTATACAAAATGGCGTAATTCTGAAATAAAAATGCTTCCTATTTTTTGGAAGTGTTCAGGGACTTAAGTCAGGTTTGGTGCTACAGACCATACACGTCGCAGCATTGAGTGTTCAGGAACTGGCTCTTTGATTGGCTCCTCCCTACCCCTGTGGTTTTGCATTCCGTGTAAGAAAGTATTTTATCTTGCTCTGTCTATAGTCGCAGTCATCACCTCATGCTATTTCCCTAAAATACCCATATGGCCTGAAAAGGGTGATTGCATTGTGGGAGGAGACAAAAACCAATGTTGTTGCTTGTGTTAAGGTCGGGGGCGTGCCGATCCTCGCCCAGATGCCCGCTCGGAGCGTGCAGCCCTGCAGCCTGCGGAGTTCCTGGGCGCGCCGCAAGGTGGCAATGGCTCAGAGCGGTACCGCCGCCGTGCCCGCTCCGGCTCGCTGCTCTGCGGGTACGGGAGTGCTGCCAGCCGGCATCCGCACTGCTCGGGGCTGTGGGGGCGGCCTGCTGGTGGCCCACGCACGGGCCACGTGTTACACTTGTTCATTTTTAAGGCCAAAGTTTTGTAGGGACAGTGGTGCTCTGAGTTACGTCTTTGCCAGCTGCTGCTGGCTGCGTGTGAGAGCTCTGTGTACTTAGGCAGTGAGAGGCAGATGAAGATGCTCTTAATGAAACATCAAGCGCAGTGAAGCTACAGCTTTATTTTTTCCTTTAGTCTTTCAAAGAGAAATAAGCAGTATTACTCTTGCAAATGCATATATGCTTCATTTTTCCTTCGCCGGAGTTTATTATTTAAGGAAGCAAAACTTGTGACATTGGAATAACTCCCCAGACTTTGAGATCTAATTGAAATGTGACTTCTTATAAAAATAGGAATTTAAACTCTGTGTAAAATCCACTTATTGAAATTGTTTAAAGGTATGAGTGGAGCTAAACCAGAAGTTTTCATACCCAACTTTCACTTTAGAAGGGAAAAAACAAATCTTTAAATTAATGCTCAAAGAGGAATATATCTGGATATATGACTTGTTTGAAATGGTAAATGCAAGGTGAGAAATCTTTTTAATAGTTAAGTGCTTGAGGCTCTTTCATGTCTTTATATTACTCTAGTTAAATTGCTACTGCATCTTGAAAAAATTTAATTAAATAGCTCTTTGAGAAGTTTACTCTGTCTTAAATAAATGTTTTCATTCTTTGATGGCTTACGAAGGTTAGCAAATGTAGAGTGAAAAAAAGTTACCTTTTTTGAAAGACATAGGAATGGAAGGGAAGAGAAATTTTTGTCTGTTGTGTGACTGCAATAAAGAAAACAACAAATCTGAGTGCAGTTAATCTTGTTTTCCCTTAAATTTGTCTTTGCTTATCTTCAGTCATTTTGCAAAATGCAATCAAATCTGATATTCTGAGTCACTGTAATTTAGTTATACATTGTCCCATGAAGAAGCAGTAATTGTTTATGAAGTATCACACAGAGTTATGACAACGATTCTGTACCAGTAAGAACGCGAAATCCGAATGAGCAATACAAAACTGAAGCAGGTTAATGGAAGGCAACAGAATCAGTGAGGCTTTGCTGTACCCTTTTGGTGGTATTCCAAGTTTAGTTTACATTTGGGGCTGCATGTAGTAATGTAATATTTTTATTTTAAATTTCCTGTTTGTGATTCTTTCTACTAAAATTAAAATGTGGGAACAGAGGCAGTGACAGTGAAGATGAAAGTGGGCTGAAAGCAAAGATCGGATGTGTATGGGTCTTGCACAGAGCAGAGGAGGAAAGGGCTTGAGTGATTGAAAGGCAGTGCTCCTGCAGAAGGACTTTGAGCTCCATTATGGGAACTCCTACCAGAGAGAATCTGCCCAGGCTTACTGCCCTTAAATTTAAGCATTTTTCTTGGGATTCTGGTTATACCTGATGTCTTCTCCTGTTCCATGTTGACCAACTTCAAAGGTAGCCCAGATTTGACAGGTTGAGCTGCTCGGCAGTATCCAAGAGCTAATGTCCCGTACAAACACCTGTTTCTCTGCTTTTGCTACTACATCATTCCAGTGCAATTAGACTTCCTTTTTCTCTCCACATTTCTTAGCTTTTACTTTTAGTTTTTACTTTACTTACTTTTACTGTTAGTTTTGTTTCATTTTTGAATGCTGCAAATTGAAATGTGTTAATGAATTCATTAAAAATGACCAACATAAAATAAAAAAGAGAGAATTCACTGTAGACTCAATATTCTGACAAGCAAAAAAACCCCAGAGGAGGTGTATGCTGCAGTAGACTACTATAAATTATTCTGTATCTTGACAGTTAACTACATGTCTATATGTGACAGTACTTGGGACATATAAAACAGACTTCAGATCATCCTCAGTGCAAGTTGTAGCTTTTCATATTTTCCATTAGAAAGACTTATTATATTCAGCTTTGCAAGAGAACTTTATTCTGCACATCCAGATTTTGCACTAAAACAAAAGTAATTTAAGAAATATACAGTAATCCTAAAAAGCCACTCAACTTTCAGAAATTCTTACTACCTAAGGTAGTGAATATGAAAGCCGTATATAAATATTTTGAAGGCATTTCAGTTTGCTGAATTATGATGGTTAGAAATGAGAAAGTCAGAATTAAATTTATATTTCATTGCCTTATTCATAATGTTTTTGTTTGATATGTGGGTAATAGACAAGCAAATCACCTAAAGAATGAAGTCTGCAAGCATGAAAACACATTTTCATAATTGCCTTGGCAGGAAGCCTGCAAGTTCTTGTAGCAGAACTGTGAATATTCCATGGGATGAAGGAGCTGCTTGCACAGCAGAGGGGCACTGTCTGTGAGTGCTCATCTCTTTTCTAAGTCCCCCAAAAGAACCTGTGTATGCTGGAAAAAAACCCTCAAACCATCCGTAATGATTTGCATTTTCTGATAGCTCAGCTTGTCCAAAAGATTTAGAAAATGAGAGAAGAATAAGAGGAATCAAATAAGTGCAAAAAGGTTTGATTTCTGTTAGAAACAGCTATCATGTGTTGTGAAGATTCTGTGCAAGGCGTGGATGTTTGGCAGGCGGGTGGGCAGGTGCCGTTTTGGGTGGATGTGCAGACACAATACGAATACTTCTCTCCCATTGATTTTTAATTAGCAGTGGTACAGGATGGAGTGTCAGTGTCAGGCTGCTGCTCTCAGGAGTTCATGCAGGAAATTTATCCAAGTCACAGCAACCTCTGTTGAAGTTTTCTTGCCTCAACAGGAGGCCTTTTTTCTGTAGGGGTCTCCTGGGGCTTGTTCTGTATCGTTAATTGTTCTGTTAAGATGAGGAACAGAATTATCATGTATTTTTAACTAGCTTGGATTTTTTTCAGAGGCACAGGTTTTTTTGGCTTTGCATCCCTTTGCACTGCCTTCATTTGATTTTTTTTTTTAGAGGATTTCTGATACCCAGTATATAGATGCCATCTATACTATTGTTTCCTGTCAAAATAAAATGGCTTTCAGGTTTGCAGTCACTTTGGAGAGCTTTTCAGAAAATTGTTACATTTTTCAAAGAAGAACATGAGTTTGAAAACTTAGCAAACTTTTTGTGGGATGAAAATCTTCCTATGATACTATGAAAATTAGAAGTTGTCCAAGGTAGGCACATTATCAGGATAGCAGAGATTGTGCTAATTTTATAACAGTGTTGCAGCTCAAATGGCTTCAAAGTGTTGACATAAAAGACTGGAAAACCTGTAGATGTGAAAGAATTCTTCAATAAGAAATGATTATGCCATTGGGGGCAGTGTTATTTGCTGCAGGTTAGCTATTACAAATAAAAATTTCTGGCCTCTGGAAAAATATTTAAAATTTCTGGCTATATATTTGTTTGTTTGTTTGTTTGTTGTACTTAAGCAAAATACAGGAAGGCTGAAAAAACTTCTCAGTCAGTTGCGTTTGAAGTTTTTTTAGTGTTAAATTTAAAGTTTAAGAATATGATGTGATTTTCAGGCTTCTCATGGGTTTGATAAGAAGAAATATCTTACTAAATATTTCAAGAGTTGATAGAAACCTTTGCAAAAGACCAGTGTCTGGATCCCTGGAGAGCTTCCAAACTTTGCTTTTTCCCATAACATTAAACTTTGAGAAATACAGGTTGATTGCAAGGTTTAATTGTGTAATGTGCTCTTCTAGAAGCTTGTTTTCAAAATGTACTCAATTTTGATATGAGGTCCACCAGATGTTATTGGGTGTCAGTCTTGGAGCCTTTGTCTGCTCTTCCCTAAGATCCAGTTGTTTCATGTCGTTCATAGTGTTACAGCATCAGTGTCCACTAGAAGTCCATTTTCTCCACAGTGCACATGCTTGTGGAAACACTCCAATGGTAGTGCCTAGATTACTCGAAAAAATAGAGGCATCTCAGTTGTTTATATTGAGTTATTTGAAGGCTGGTAAGAAAATGATGTATTCGAAGACAAGCTAAGTTTTATTAGCCGGTGCTGCTGCCATGGAGAAGGTCAACCATTATATTAAGCGTATGCATATAAAGTACTGCACAGAAGTAACCATGCAGACTTACCTCTGGCATCCCAAGGACACCAGGGAAAGCACAGAAGTTTACTTGCATGCTGCCTGGGTGCGTGTCTGGCTGCCACGGTGTGGCTTGTCCAGCTGGGACTCTGAAGAGCTGCCGCTCACCAGGGAGCCAGATGGCCATTGTCTTTTTTTCTCTGTTCGCAGCTTCCAAATGTGTACAGCGTTAGGTATTTTTACTACAAGACTAACTGCATTTATTTTTGTTCTCTCCCCTCTCCTTATTTCTTTCTTCCATAGCTCAACAAACAGCAGCTGCAGGTACTGAAGGAACGTTTCCAGGCCTTTTTAAATGGGGAGACGCAAATCGTAGCAGATGAAGCGTTTTGCAATGCTGTGCGAAGTTACTATGAGGTGAGCTCTGTGCTATGTTCTCTGTGTTATGTTCATAGTATGCCTTTTAATGCTGGTACAAGGAAAGTAATTTTAAGTTTCAAAGGCTGTGAACTTCCAAACCTTCTAGAAACAGTTTCCTCCTAAACCAGCTTTGCTGTTTTAAAAGTTGAAATCTACTGTCTGGGCACAAGAGAGAAACTGAACTGGAAGATACTCACCCTTTTTTAAGAGGGGAAAAAAAATTAAAAAGAGAAGATAAAATGAAAAACCCCTGGTGCTAAAAATCTTCCTGGCAGCACTTGATACAACTAGGCACTGCTATCTTTATCTCCATATGTCCAAGGTACCTCTTTTAATTAGCACTTTGTAAGTTACCATTCTGAGAAATATGTCTTCAGATTTTTAGTTGCCGTGCAGAAGGTTTTGGTGAAGACCTGCCTGTTCCCTTCGGAAAGAACAGAAGCTTTCCTTGCAAATGGGCCAGCTCTCACAATCTGCTGTGACCTCCAAGGCATGTTCAGTGCTTTCAGCCCCAGTGCAGCTCTGTAGGTGTAGTTTTAATTGCCTGAGGGACAGGTCCTGTTCCAAACTAGAGGACATTTCCCTGTCCATCAGTAGCATAGGGCTAGTGAATTAACTTCTTACTCTTAGCAAATGTTCCTGTGTTTTCATTTTGCTTCATCTAACTTCTAACCTGCTGAATGAATCACAAGGGCTGGATGTTAAACTTGTATGTCTTTTGAGGGGTCTTCCTTCATTTTTCAGTCTACCATATCTTTGTTTTTTCAAAATTACCTTTATTTTTGGCATATTATTTGTTATATATTATATTTATATATTATTTGTTCATTTTCCCTGTCAGCTATTTTTTGCTAGCAAAAAATGTTTTCTTCGAGCAGAAAATAGATGTGATATATGTCCTAGCTTGGTTTTATCTACAATAAATTATATGCACGACAGAAAAAGGCAGGGATGGGCAAATGGTTTTCCTGTTGTGCTGAAATCATGGACTCAGTGTGTAGAAGTAGAAATTTATGTAGAAACCATAAAACTCAGTGTGAGTTTTTCCAAATTACGGTCTAATCAGTGCTGTGGCATTTGAAATTAAGGAATTCTCAGAAAAACACTTATGAAAAGATGGGGATAGGTCTGGAGACGAAACTAGAATATGAACATTCTCAAGGTACTATTTTAGGTGTGTGAGAACACGACAGAAGTGGTTAGAAAGTAATCAGTTTTTCTGTATAACTGATGAAGAAGTTAAGGCTGGGAGGAAGGACAGTTTGGAAGATGGTGCAGGGCAAGGCTGAGCTAGTTAGTGGCCCAGCAGTAGGCTTCAGAGTAGGGGGATGTCTCAAGATGCTGAACTTGGGGTAGAACTGAAAAGGACTTAATGATTATACTTCATTCTTTTAGCACACTGTGTAAAAAGCTTGATGTGTTAGAGAAAGTAGTCTGCTCTTTGGAAAGGATGTGATAGTGAATAAAAATGATTTTAAAATAAATGTCTGAACAGTAACTGTTCTGTTAAGATTTACTTCATGCCTTTTTTTAATGAAAATTTTTAGACACATTGAGAACTGTTTTTTAGCATATCTGCTCTTGCAGTGAAAGGCTGTGCATAATAATCTAAGATAGCCTTATAAAATGAAAGGCTCGAATTTTCCAGCTATTTTCAGCATTCACCATTTTAAGTGTTCAAGTGTTCTGGGCATCCAGTTTGAAACAGAATTCCAAAGCTCTTAGCATTACTGTCAAGGATATGATGACACCAAGGGCTTCATCCTGTGTTAATATACCATGAGCTGATATACCAGCTGTAATTTCAGTCTTTTTTTAATTTGTTTATCCCAGCATCCCATTTCCATTTTGCATTCTTTCCACAGACTTCCTTCTAGACTTGCACAGCCCTTTCCAGTTGTGCAGTTTGAGTCAGCATTTGCTAGTCATTTTTAATTTCTTTTCAGGGTTGCAGTAGATAGTCACCAGCGCAGGGATAGAATCCAGCTGGAGACTTAGTTCAAGCTACTGCTCCTCTTAAAGTATTTTAATAAAATTTTATGGATCTGATCTCATATTCTCATCACTACTTGTATGTATCTCTTGCACCTTTTTCCGTTTCTTTGCTACACATTGGTTGAAAGTACTAATCTCTATTACTTCTTTGTGTGTTCTGTTGATGCTGGGCTTTGATGCTTTCTCCTTTCTGTGTCTACGGCGTGGTCCATCACACCTTTCATGTGGTGATGTTTGTTAGTTGTTTGAATTATGGGTATCTTCCTTGTTTCTGTCATACAGCATCTTACAGACTTCAGTGTTAATTTCCGTATGTTTTAGCTGCTGACCTACAGTTAAATTTTACCTGACAGGGAAGGAAAAGAATATGTGGTCTGCTCAGTAATTATTTTATTCCGAAAATTATTAACTTGCCTTTAATCCTATGCAGTAGTCATGGTTTGAGAGTTATTATAGTTTTGTTTGCAAATCCAGGGTATATTCATTACTGTAGTTGATTTTCCACTTTAACTTTGAATGTGAAAGAGATTTGGGGATTTGACATAAATTTTGTATCAGTAGTTGCAGGTGTTTTCACTGTAATCCGTAATTATTGAGTTTGTTCAGAATGTATCCTCTTAAGTATCTTAAGAGCATGCTCCAAGGATTTGGGAATTTATTATGCTCAGTCTTTTATTTACTTTTTTTATAAATATTTGCAGAAAGAGCAATTTATTTGCTAAATAAATAAATATGAGTTTCAGCATTCATTTCACTGTGCTGCAAGTCATGCTTATGTGTAAGAACCTCTTGGGAAGTTTACACCAGTCAAGTTTTTTGCCTTATTTCCACCACTGTTGTCTTTTTCAATGCTGCTGTGGGTTTTAAGACTATCTATGAATAATCTGACATCAGTTTTCATTTATCTTAAAAATGTAGTAGAAAAAAAAAAATTCATATTCATAGGAAAAATTACATAAACTCTTGTTTAAATCTCCAGAAAAGGTTATTTTCGTGTTCTGTGTAATCTCCCCTTAGCATCCCACCACACTTTCTGAAAGTCTCTCTGAAATTTAGCATATTTCAGTTTTGTATACATGTCAGTATGATTGTCTTGTTTTCCTCTTTAATCTCAATTTTAGAGAAGGTATAGAAATCTTTACAGTTCTCTTTCTGAAATCATTCTCTCAGAATTAGCATAGGATTTTATTTGTGTGTGTGTGTGGAAAATTCCATTACAGACATTGAGCCAGATTCTAATCAGCAGAACATCAGATGCTGGTGCTGCTTTTTGGATAAAGAGAAAAATTCAATCATATGGCAGTTTTTTATGAGTAATTATATTAGACACACTGCTAAGTGCAAAATGAAGTGAGAAAGAGACTTACAAAGTAAAGTCTTTTTTTGCTTAATTCAACCCTGTGTTGAATTGTCTGTGAAATGGTAGATAATCTTTCATTCATCAGTTTGTGCATGCTCTTTCATTGAGGTTGGAAAATGCTGTTGTGCAGAGCCCTAAGAGATTCATTTGCCACCTTTAACATACTTACCTTTATTAGGTATGCGTATACCTTGGGCTAAACTCACTGTGCTAATCCTTTAGTCTTGAATTTAGGCTTAGCTATCAGTATAATGGGTGCAAAGAACTGTAATGAATATTTGAACTACTGTGGAAACTTTTTCAGTATTGTAATGATTGCAAGTTCTCAGGTTTTCAACTCTGCTTAAAGCAATGTGAAGCTGCAAGAAGTGCTATGTATTGGTGTTTTTCCTGTTTTTCTTGCTGCTCCATTTCAAATGCGTGGTTCTAAGCCATAATTACCTCATGCTGCTTAAATCTGAATTTTAAGTGCAGGATCTGTAACAGTTAGTACTGTGGGGTGTTTTGAGAATTTAAAATCAGACTTGGTTTGACTGTTCCAGTTTGCCTGTGATACAAAGATCATATTTAACGTACAGTCCTTTTAAATTGATGTGATTTGTGTACAGAAATCTAGGTAATAGTTTGGCACTGCTAGGCTGCAAAAAATGAACTAGAAGTAGAAAACAAAGAAAACAAAGAAGAATGATTAGAGTGGGAAGGGACTGTAAAGATCGTGTAGTCCAATCTGCCTGCCAGAGGCAGGGACATCTTTCGCTGCATAAGTTGCTCTAAGTCCCATCCAACCGGACTTTGAGGACTTCCAGCAATGGGGCATCTACAAATTTTCTGGACAATCTGTTCCTGTATCTAACCACCCTTGTGATAAAAATTTCTTCCTTACATCAAACCCAAATCTGCCCTTGGCAGCTTTCTAAATGGTAAAAGAAAGGGTTTCCCTTCCTTCATACCGGTGTGCGTAGGTGGCACCTTTCAGCTTCTGCAGTAAGTAGGCCAAGTGTCCTACAATTACCAGGCTCCTTTGGTACCAAATCCTGA
>VYZQ01025564.1:1183-17363 GCA_013400655.1 Mystacornis crossleyi | reverse complement strand
CAAATATTGCAGGACCTGACATCTACACTGGGAATTACCAGTTAAAAGCTCATTAGATCCCAGTTAATTACAAGCTAATTAGATCCAAGCCTTTTTGTTCAACTACAAAGACATTTTGCACTTCCAAGCCATCCAATCATCACAGTGCAGATCTAGTGGAAAAGTTTCTGGTTTTGAACAGCTCAGAAGGAATACCCACTGTACCAAAGTTGCTGGCTACTTCATGCAGGCATTTGAAATCGAGAGTTTTCTGTTTCTACAATCTCATCTGCAAAAAACTTACCTCTTTGGGCAAAGATGTTAATTTGTTTCTATCAGCATTCAAATTGTTCAGCTTCTTTAGTTTTCCAATGCTCTTCGGCAACGACTGTGCGAACAAAAACAAAGTAATACACAAACAGAATTCATAAATACACAGAGTCAGGAAAAAACACTTAACTTGCTTTTAAAATTAATTAATAGTCTGATTCACTTTCAAAACTGAAGTGTAGTTAATCCTCATTACTGCCAGACCTTCCGAAGAAGATCCAAAGGTTTATATTGCAGAACAAGTGTCCAGGAATGTCAGTTTCTAACACAAATTCATGCATTAATTATCTCTGCACCACGACAGTAGACACACAACAGCTCTGTACAGAATGCATGTATGTAGGATGTCTGTATTATCCAACTTTACACTCCCAAAATTGCTTCTTGCTTAGCTATCTCCTAACTCGGGTGCTATGAACTGACTGTTGGAGAGGCATCTTTTCAACAGTCTCAAGCTTCTAACTCAACCAAGCACCAATTGAGCTCAAAAGCTCAAACCTAGTTTATTTAAAGACAGCTACTCTCCAAGTGTCAGAGTCATATGAAGTTTCAAAATAATGGAAGGAAACACCTAACAAGAGGAATTTGGAGATTTTATTTTAATTGACCACATATCATATTTAACACCTGGCTAGGGCAGATCAGCAGAGCAAGGAGCAGTACAAGCTCTTCAGTGCTCAGGGCTTCTATTCAGTTCCAGTAAGACTGATCCAGATAATGGACAGCAAAAAGCTGGCAATAATGCAACACAGCACAAACTCCCACATAAAAAACACAACAAAGTAAGCGATACCCACACTTCACATGCTCCAATTCTCTCACTGGTCATGAAAGATCAGAAGTGAATATGTAATTGCTGAAGCATTTGAAGGGCAGATTGTTACTACACACAACTTGATCTCCAGCATTCATTTAACAGGTAAGAAATAACATGCATTTAAAGAAAATGCACTACTTAGCAGTAGCACGGGTGAGTAACCTAATAACCTAAGTGATTCAGCACTTAACAGCAGGTCTTATTACCACCTGCCATTTGAGCAGCCATGACCATGCTTACCTGCAGTTGGTTTTCTGTGAGAACTAGTTCAGTAAGGCTTTCACAGTCTCCAATTGAATCAGTTAGTTGAATCAGTTTGTTCTGATCAACCTTCAAAATGGAGAGCCTCCGCAATTTTCCTGGACAGAAAGAACAACATGGATTTTTAGTCTAGTATCCTCCAGTACCTTTAATTACATAAATTTTTACTGCTGCAAAACTTCTAGAAATCCTCTCAAACAATTTAGAAAAATTTTTAGGTAAAATAAAGAACCCAAGCACTGTTTCACTTAGTGCTTGCACTATTTTTGCAAGTTTTAATATCACTGAATTAATACTCAATATAAACATTCATATCCAACACTTAAGCATAATAAATTGTAATAAAGTTACAGTCTGAGTGATATCCCATGTAAACATCAAGGATGTGTCTACTCAAACACCTCTAAACAAGTGAAAATTATGTTTGCTCCTCAATTATACAATGTTTATTAATAAAGAAGTGTTCAGAAAATCACCTCCACCTAATCAGCCACAGTGAGAACATCGTGCACTGAAGTGACAGCCCAAACCCAAACTGGATCAAGGTCTCTTTGTCCTAAGAGAGAACCTAGTTAGTCAGACATGAAACCTGAGTTTATTCTTTAGGTGAGAAATCAAACTTCTTTGAAGGTGATTTTCTCGTGAAGAATGAAATACTACTTCAGTGCAGAAAACTCACTTTCTTCTATTCCTTTGTGTCAGAATGGTCTTTGGTGCAGAAGCTGACTCAGGCAGAGCCCAAGATAGAGAATTCAGGAGACAACACTAGCTGCTGACACCTCCCTGCCATCCCTGTGTGGTCCAAAACAGCTATAATACTCTGGAGTATCAAATTCACTGATGATGCTAAATCTTGAAAAGATGTCTGACACACAAAAAGACAGCAACCTAAACAGAAACCTGAGGTTTAGCACAGAGAGGTGCAGAGCTCTGCACCCAGACAGAATAAACCTGTGCACCAGCACAGCCTGGCAAGTGACAGCTATACAAGAGTGCTGCTGGAAAGGACATGGATACTATACTGAGCACCAGGCTGAATACTAAATAGCAGTGAGCTCTAATCAGAAACAAACACCAACTAGACTACATTAGGAGAATTACAGCCAGCAGATCAGTAGAAGCTGCTATATCCTATCTACTTGCAATTAGTGAAACCACTCTCGTAAAATAATTCCCAATTTCATGTGATGTCCTGTCTTCCCCCTCAACTCCCCTGTTCAGGTGATGGGGGCACAGTAAGAAGCTATCAAGATGGCCAGAGCACATATGCGCTGAGGCTGAAGGAGCTGGCTTTGTTGACTCCCACCAAGAGACAGCCAAGGAGGCATCTAGGGGCTTCCCAGAACCACTTGCAGGGCAGTTACGGACATGGCAGAGCCAAAATCTTCTCTGCAGTGGCAGGTGAGGCAGCAATGGCTGCAAATCACAGAGTGGGACATCCCAGCAGGACTCCAGAAGCAGCTTCCTCCGTGGGAGGTGGTGCAGCACTGGCACAGGCTGCCTGGGGGTGCTGGAGCTCCATCAGAGCTCTAGAGACTGGGTCAGACACGGCCACAGCTGACCTGACCCACGGGCACTGCTGAGAGCCCTGCGTCAAGAGCTCTGCAGATCCACCAATCCCACCAAGGATCAGCTGGGCAACTCCCAGGAGCTTCCACAGAGACCAGCAAGGTTCACTTCTGCCAACAAGCTCTGTCTAGCCAGGTGCAAGAGCTGCTGACTTTCAGAAGCTACAGCTCCATTTCGGATGGACAACTGTACTGGCCAGCACAGGTCATCAGAGAGGGCTGCTGCAACTCTCTGTCAAACACGCATTAGGCAGCTGTAGGACCCCACTTCCCCAAGTCTAACTTCCAAAGAAACGTTTCTTAGCCTTATAAAGAATATATAGGAAGGGGGAAGGTCTGACCACTCTTTTCCAAATGTTAAATGCAGTTAAACCACATTCGTGAGTCCTCCTTCCCCTACACCTTTATTTTGGGGGGGAAAAAAACCTCTAAAGGAGAAGGTGCACTCCTACAACATGGAAACTTCAGAAAAACAGCTGAGGAATAGAGAAGAAATTGCTTGCTCGACTTCTTGTCACAACTACTGCATGGGTAAAAACACACACCTTAAAAAAGGCACTGGCAATGCTTCTGGAAACATTCATCAGTTACAGAACCCAATCTAAGGGATCAGACAGAAAGGTTGCAGTTTGAATCCTCAAGGCAAGGACTAATGGGCTGCCAGGCAAAGAGTCTTCCACTAGGTTCAGTAGAGGATTAATCACATTGTCCAATCGAAGAGAAATACACATTGCCATTCAAAATTCTGTATTTTTTGTAGTGATTCTTTCAGCCAGTCTTATCAAGTGACCCACAGCATGTCACAAGCTAAAATTTTACAGTGTTAAAGAGTTCTGATGGTGACATGGATACAATGGGGACTGAAGGAACATATTAACTTTTATGTTGTTTGGGATGTATCAAGTGAAGACTAGAAGAGGGTTATGAGGGAGTCACTATGCAGACAATTAAATACAGCATTAATAGAGCTATGCATTTCATATTAAGCAAAAAGAAAAAAAAACCAACTTGAGACAAGCTCATCTCTTGCACAAAAAGACTTTTTAAAAAACCCAAATGACTTCCAGTTATGGTGGATTAAATGGTTCTGTGTGATAGCATTCACCTTGTACTTACCAATGCCATCAGGTAAGACCTGAAGTAAATTCTGAGAAACAAGCAAGTCTGTTAAAGAAGTCAGACCACTAATTTCTTCAGGAAGGCATTCCAATTTATTTTCAGAAACATCCAGACAAAGCAGGTTTTTCAGGTTTCCTACTTCCTGCGGTATAAGACAAAAAATCTAAGTCATGCCCAAACACGTAAGAAAGCATTTTGAAAAATGTACCATCACAATGAAATTCCACAAAAAAAACAATTTTCTGTATGACCTCTTAATTGGCCATTCTTTGTACGACCTCTAAAAGCATAAAAAAGTAAGTAATGACACTTTACATAAAATAAACCAACCAAGTGATTCAGCCACAGTTTCTTATTTTAACTATTCAACTGGCTTCAGTAGTCAGGCAAGCTATGCTGAGCACACCCAGGCAAGCACCAGCCAAACCTGGAGTTTTCCTACAGTAAAGACTGCAGAGTTGTTTTTTTTCAGAATGGCAGATTATCAACTACTACATAATTAAAGTCTACCCCTCCCAATTAACCCTAGGCAAATTAGGATTAGTCTCTCCTGGCTGTTCCAGCAACATGCCACGACATCTAGGGATTTCGCATCTTCACATCTCCCAACTACAACAAATGTAGAAATAGGAATCAGGGGTGCTGCTCTGGCAAGCATATCTGAACTGCCAAGTTATACTGCCATCATCTACTACTATTAATGACTAATTATTTTTTTTTCCTACCATGGCAATCCAACCATTAGACAGAGAAATACCTTTGCCTCTATTAGCTACCAGAGCCCCCCCCACCCCGCTCCCTGTGCACACAGATAGCCTTACACACACTTGAGAATAGATCTGATTTTAGTCAACCAAATCACCTTTCAGAGAACAGAATGGCTGTGGAAGAAGTGCCTTTTACTTTTAAATATATGAAATTTTCGTACAGTGATGGCCTTGATCCTAACTTACAAGATCGGTTCTTTTACTTTTGAAATGTCTGCCTCTCAAGAGGATCTTTCATTAAACACATACCCTTTATACTACAAGTTCATCCTTTGGACACTGACCACAATAATGGTCAATTTTAATAAAAATGGCTGCTGAAGTCACACTTGACCTTTTACGAATTATCATCTCTACATAAAAAATTATTAGGCCAAGCCAACAAAAACAGTCAACTAAACCCACTAAGCTGTAACTGATTTCCAAGACATGCAGTTGACAACGAGATCCATACAAGCAAGTAACAGCAAACTGCAGGAGGAACAGAGAAAAATAGGTTTTGACTTTCCTGTAAGGGAAAAAGGGAAAAGGAACCATCCTACATATTATAAAAGTTCTTAAGAAAGGGAATTTAGAGTGCTGTAAGCTTTAAATGCTACGGTCCCTCATCCCTTGACTGATGTCAGATGGGGGATTTTCCTGAATAAACCAAAGTTTCTATTTATGGCAACAGTTCCATTATTGTACTTCTTCCAAATATCATGCTTAAATGGATGAAGATGCCTTAAAAAAAAAAAGATTCACACACAGAACTTTTAAAACTGCAATTCAGACAGATATACAAGGTGAGGGTTAGTTCAGACAACTAATGGCTCCCTGATCTTAGGGCAAGAACTATCAACAGGATGTGTCATCCTACAAACTGAACAATGTGCCTATTAGGAAACAATTCCTTTGTCAAAATGCTTAAAAGAAAATTTCCGACAACATACAGTATCACGGCCAATCCCTTGCAGAGGAACTTCTTAAGAGAAAACCCTTACACACCCAAAACCAAACCCAGGCAAAGTGGACTGAGAAAAATATTCCATTTTAAAGCACTTCCCTTTAGGAATGAATGAAAAGGTTTTCTTTTAAAAGCATCTTCAAAACAGTATCAGTAGAGCTCATTTTTACCTGAGGTATTTCAGCTAATTGGTTTCCATCCAACCAAAGGTCTTTAAGATTGAAAAGTGCACCAATTGTTTCTGGCTATAACATAAAAAGCAGTAACGTTAAGTAGCATAGGCGCCTCAAGTAAAAAACAAACAGCTACCCAACAATTACAGTCTAAGTAACCCAATTCTTACTGCAAGCACTATTTAGAGGTACCTTGGTTAGAAGTAGTGACTGTAAGCATTTGGGAACTCCATCATACAAATTAATTGCTATAGCTTAATAAGCTACCATTCTTTACCTGGCATGCACTAACAAATTGCCTGCACAGCCTTGATCTACTGAAAATCCATCCAACATTCACCTGAGTCACCTTAAGGGAAATGACAGATACATTTTTGGTAGATCAACCTGCAACAATGTAGGAACTTTGAACCCTCAACAGTTTTGGCTTAGCCCTTTCCCAAAGATTCCTACCCTCACCCTGGAAATCGAGCTTTCATCTGTGCTTAGTCCATCCAGCTCCTGACACAAGTCCATGTGGCCATTTTAACTGCAAGCACAGACAAGAGTTTGTGTCCCTCCAGTCCTTTTTATTTCCATAAAAAAAGCTGTGCCGTGCTCTCATTTTCTAGAGATCAACTACAGTTTTTTGAGTACAGTGATACTGTACTGAACAAGACTAAGCAGATACGAAAGCACCAGCTCACTGTCAAAATTCATCTGTACCTATTAAAAGACTCTCCCTCCATACATTTGTCTTTCTTCAATTTTGGACATCCTACAACCTATTTAATCTAAATGACGCATAAAACAAGACCAATGTGCCATTTCAGTGGCATGTTCTCTTACCAAATGATAAAGTTCATTGTTTCCTAAATCAAGTTCTTCTAGTCGCTGCAGCTGGGCAAGTGATCTGTGAGATGAGATAAGTCAAAACAAAACCACATTAGACTAAAGCAACANAATGTAGTGCAAGCAGACAGTTATTTTACCAGGCACAGACTGTTTGCAGTAACATCTTACTGAACAAATAATTTGGTTTGTCAGTGTAACTGTATGCCCTTGAAACTTAAAACTTAGTATAGGCAATCAAATCATTACTTTTTTTATTTTAACAGTAAGTCCCCTGGGGTAGCAAATGCCACATACTTTAGTACAGTTAAGATTTATTTTTAGGGGAAATTTACAGTTATGCAACTGGATAAAAATTCCCCATGGTGATCACATAACTATGTGACTCAAGACTCAATATCCATCATTTATCTTCTCAGCATGATCCATCAATTTCTGAAATACTTCCGTTTTTGAGACTGCAAACAGAGGGAAACACAAAAGGATGTAAAAGAAGTTTGAACCGACAGACGAAAAGGGCCACCCTTCAAAATTAGGCTGTCGTAGAGTTCTTGCTTACTTTCCCCAAAGCTGCAGCAAGCACAAAAACCAGAGGGAATTGTCAACTACATTACTGACAGTCAGAATTTTCCAGGAACAATAAAACTGTCAACATCTGTGATAGCCTCATTCCGACACTGCATGGCCAAACTTAGCTAGCAATTCCTATCTTCTGACCACTGACATTAAAGTGTCTTGTGGCTCACTGCTATCAACAGCCACAACCAAGGCACTGGGTAGACTGACAGGAAAAAATGACCCCAAAGCAACTGGGGAAGACATTCTGATTAAAACAGGTGAAATCTTTCCCAGTATCTATTAGATTATCTAAACAAGCACAACAGGAGTCACCAAAACTCTTGCAAGAAGCAACCAGATAGTGAAGGAAGGGAACTCCTTCACTAGAGAAAGAAGAGGCTGCTTCTAGGCAGACCAAAAGGATCCCCCAAAGTGTAAGATACCAAATTAGTCTAACAAAAGACCACCAATTCCTCTGCCACAACACAGACAGTACAGACATCTAGATAAGTTTTTTCTCCAGAAATCACAGTGGGTGAAGTCAGACATCAGAAGGTCTAGTTTGCAACCACAGGATTCATCTCCAGGTTTGAGAAGCTTTTGGCTGCTCAGCCTTGAATAAATACACTTATTTAAATGCTATAAAGGTCTAGAGTGACAATCTCAGATCTTACTGCCCTACTTTCACAGTTGCAAAATTTCATCATGAGAACAACCCAAACCAGCACTCCCACTGCAGATGGGCTTGTTCAATGCGTGCAGGACATGTTTGGTGCTGCTGTATTTCATACAGAACACGTTTTATAGAACAAAGCCAATCCATGCAGACTGCAGGCTCCTGCTACTAATCAACTACAACTAGAAGTAATGGATGTAAGTAGATGTTGCTAAAAAAAGGATGTATCTCATGTTGGCTTGGAATTGGAATTCCAATTCCAACTGGCTTGGAATATTTTTTCTAGCTGTCATTCAGTTTCATTATGTTAGCAGATTTTACGAATAAGAACATTTTATGTTAATATAATCAAACACACACGATATGACTTACTCAGGTAAATATGTAAGCAAATTTTCTCTCAGTTCCAGTGAAGCCAGGTTATAAAGACTGAAAAAAAACCCAAAAATCACATTTTAATACCATCTTACCATATTCCACATTTTAAGAAGAAAAGTGTGCATTTACACAGTTTAAAAGAAGTTGCTATAAACTGATTCTTGTTGTTTTAATTCAACCAGACCATCATGTGAAAGGCAGAATAGAAAGACTAAGTATTTGCTTGTTTCTCTGTGATACTTCAACAGATTAAAGCTAGAAAGTAAACACACAAAACACAAACTTCCATTTGTTAAAAGGTTTGTAGCTGCAAGTTACTAAACAGAGTATATTATATCTGAATTGCTTTTACTTACTCGCCTTCAAAGTCTGGCATGGGCTACCAAAGTTACAAAGCACCAGGTAAACCCATCACTNGTAAACCCATCACTGTCCTAATGACAGCCTGCTCATTACTCTAAGTGACATTATGCTTCTAAGCAGCTCACTTACCCCATATCCCAGGCTTTTACTAACATCACCATAGCAACATTCAGATTTCTCAGGGGTTTATTTATGACTAAATGGAACACAAGGAGTCAGACATTATCCCAACACTATAATCTGCTCTAATCCTCCACCATCCCAGGGAAAAATGAAAATCAGATATGGTGACTGCAAATAAGGAGTTTTCTACAACAGAATTATGTTTTGCCCTGGTGTGCAGGGAAGGGGAAGAGTGTGCTAGGTCTTGAACAAAATCTAGGCAAAAAACAAGATTTCCGCTAAATTTGAAACAGATGTTAATTCTAAATTTGTATACTTTAGGGGGAAAAAAAAAAAAAGAACACAAAAACAAGTCCATGCATTCAGACTACATCAAATTGAAATATTTTCTCATCTCAAACAATACCATCTTACCAAAATCCAGAATAATTAGTTAGCTCCAGTAAAAAAAGCAGCTGATAACCTCAACAGAACTTAAACCGCAAAAAAAAAAAAAAGAAAAACCTTCACATTGCAGCTTCAATACAGTTATGTAAGCAAGGAAAAGTAACAGAATTGATCTAATGACTCATTAAACAGGAAAGAAGATTTTTCATGGATTGAATTTTGATGGTGTCTGAAAATAAATCCTTATGTCATGTACCTATTTCATACGGCATTCAAGAAACAGTGAATGAAATCTCACAGGAGCTTTGATTACGGTCTCGGCAGCCCTTTCCAGCTTTTAAAATAAGCGCATTTTACCCAATGGGTTCTGTATTCCTCCAGAAGTATAGGTAAAATATAACATATAGGGAAAGATAATTTAGTATGAATCTGTTACAAATTCAGTTAAAAGATAAGTGCGAGTAACTCTGCTACTGCCACTCAAAATCATTGACAGAAATAAGCAAGCCATCATTCCAACAACACAAAAGAAAACTCACACATAAAAATTTTAACACTATAAAACGCAACTCAAGATGGGACGTGGTATCCAACATCCTCACGAAAACCAAACAAGTGGAGGGGGAGAGGAAAAGCGTGATGGAGAACCATTTTCTCCGCAAAAGGTATGGAGGTCTGATCTTGCTCACATTGCCACCCACAGACTGCCATTATGTTTGTGTTTACAGGTTTTCTAGAAACTTATTTGAGCCTTCCTTTGAATTTTCCACTTTCTCTTCAGGCTTGTATTAGGTGAGGGCCGTGATTCATTTTTATCAAGAGAATACAAAAAGGATGTCCACACCTCCAAGCTGCCTTGTAGTCTTGTGTTTACACATCAGCCTGCATCTACTTATCTCCCTCCCCATCACGTTGAAGTGTTGATGAGTAAAATGGTGCAATCTCTTAATTTCTTTTCTTACCTCAGACACCACTTTGGCTGTGGCTGAACAGAAATCTTTGTCATAAAAGCAAGTTCAACAGCAAGAACTTGGGAACCACCATCTTAACCAGCCTCATCACATCATTAGACTGGGGCAGACCAGTGAATCAGCTCAGGAAATTGATCCTGCTTAAAAATAACCCAGCAAGGAGAGTAACACAGATCCCCAACCCAACACCAAATAAATCCCCTTAAACCCCCGCGCCAGTACAGCTGCCAAGAAGGTGCAAGGAAGGCATGGTTGCGAGCACTCACTGGCAGCTGTGCCCTTGTGAGTGCCTTGAGAGCATCCAACCGCACTTTGCAGAGCGACTGTGGCCCACCACACTCCCAGCCCAGGTTCTCTTCCTGTGGAAGTCAGCCACCTGCCAGATTACTTTTTCATCTCTAATGACACAGCTTTCTGAGGGAGAAATGCCGTATTAATTCTACAGCTATTCTCACCCGCAGCATGCTCACAACCCTAACTCTACCCTGGAACAAAAGAAAAGATACTGCCCCACACTCCTTTATCCTTTCGACTTCTTCCAAGGTCTTGAGTCCAAATCCAATGTAAGCAGACCCCAATAAACAATATTAGACTTCCCACCAATACAGAGACCTAAGTCTATGAAGTTTAAACCAGCAAAGCTGCATCATTAAAGTGAAATAGTATGTTTAAGATGGATCTATTTGACAGAGAGGTCAGAAAATGAAAGGAAATTCCTGACTTATTATTCTTACATTTTGACTAGTTATAGAAAGGGCTCCCAGCAAACCTATGCGCTGCAACCTAAAATGTGACAGCTATCATATAAAATAGTATCATATCAAAGCCATGCTCATGTACAGAAGCACTAATCTCCAATAAATTGGAAAGCAGAGGTATAGCTCGTCCTTACATTTACCAACTAGTTCTTAACAAACTGTATGTGTGCTAACATTTTTTTGATTTCAAGTTTTGTTAAGAAACAGAATTTTAAGTCTTTTGTAAGAAAAATTCTTCATGACTTGTTATTTTTCAAATATCTTTTCTGACTTAGTAACGCTCTCTCCAGAAAGTGTTATCCTTCCTCTTCTCAGCTACAAACAGCAATTTTTCACAGTATACTAAATGAAATAATTTTTTTCCCTATGCCCTTAATTTTACAGGTGCACTGTCAGTTCAGTATTTCTAAAGTCCCTGAGAAGAACAAAAGCAAGCCATACCTTATCAGTTTCAGAATCTTTCCCTAATTCCAATCTCCATCTTGTAGAGAAAAATCAATCATGGGAAGTTACCATAAAACACAAAGGCAACAGCAACCTAATTTACTCAGACTAAAGACAGTTCCATCAGCAGCTGTTCACCAACTGCATTTAGAAACGCAAATGCATCACAGAACATTACAGGCTGCTTTCCTACAAACAGTCCTTGCTCCCAAAAAAAAATCCAACAGAAAATGCACAAGTAAATGTACTTTATATTCTAAAGGAGAAAGAAAAATAAAACAATAGCAAAAATATTTTTAAAAAAACAACAAAAAAAACCAAAACAAAAAAAACCCACTGTCAGAAGATACTATTTCACTGAAGCTTGTAAAAAGCATTAATATTGTAATAATTCTCATTACAAAAGCTACCACACACACCTCGAACACCGAGCATGTGTGTGAAATTACTGAGCACAAGGAAACAGACAAACCAGGCAGAGGATGAAGTTAACTGAAATAATTATAAGTTTTCCATCTCAGCATTCCAGATGATTTCTGGTGTAAGGGTGGAACCAAGTTGAATTTAAAGGTATAACATGGCTAAAAATACCAGTTTCAGTATAAACCAGATATGCTTGTTCAGCACTCCACCAACAGTAACTGTAGATAGTGGTATTCATTGTGTGAGCTAGAAGAATTAAGAGAATGTGAAATCAATAACTGAGAACAAAGCTAATAGCAACAAAGTAGACATAAATGCTGGAAGTGTCTTTCCTGAGCATTCCTGTCATGATTTGAGAGCGAAACACAACACAATCTACAGACAGGGAATACCACAAATATTCCTTCATCAACTGCAGCAGTCAACTCCAAAACAAGAGTTAGACTAGAATCATCTGCTAAAACCAGAAACAAAGCCTGTTGTTCTTTTTCTTGCAAAGCAAGTCAGTTTGGATTGATTACAACAACGAGATTATCAGCACCATGTTCTACAAAACAACCTTTTTTACAGACAGATGACTCTCTAAATAACAGAGATTCATTGCAATACGTAAAACAACATCACTGAAGTTAAAAAACAAAAAAACAAAAAAAAAAAAAAGGAGACAGAGAGACATTCCATAGTTACTCTGGATGAAACTATCTTTTCAGCATACAGCATACATTAAATGTACTATGTTTTGTAAAGTTATAGAATACAAAAGTGCTATGAGTTTATCCTAGCACTTTAACCTTGAGGGGCAGTTGCACATTCCTCTATCTGTGGGGACAGAATTCAGCCTTAAGAGCAACAACAGACAACACCCTATGCCCCATTTCTATCCCAGTCCCTGCAAAAAGACTAGGAGCACCCAAGTCCTTGGCACAGACTAGCAAAGGTTTCTGAGGGAAGCGCTGGGAAGCATGATAAGACATATGCTATTTCCTTGTGGGAAAAAGAAAAAAATTAAACTTACAAAAGTGGAAAGAGAAATGTGGGAAAATCTAGGAGAAAATGAAGACACATGACAAAAGGAACTGATATAAAAGCTAAAGATGCTCCGTCAATAAACATTGAACAACACCCTTCTCTTGAGTAATAAAAGCTACACTTTTGGACCTTATGTTGAAAGCAGCACACAGCTGAGCCAGCAAGACAAGAATACAGGCTTTGGGAAATAAGGAAGCAAAGTTGGAAGAGATGAAGATCTAAAGCACCTGCAGAAATCCATGGCCCAATCTGCACCCTTTCCAGCAAGTTTCAGCTGGTTAGGGAAATATAAAATCCCAAATGTAATTTTTCCTTACATTTGTAAAACTGCAAAATGAAAGACAGGCCAATGGGCATAGTCCCCATATTTATACAGATCAAGAGAAGGTCCTGCACAATAAGGATAGGTAAGGTGAGAACACAGTGTAGATTCTGAATATGGTCAGGTATTACACTTTTTATGTAGCAGCAGCAATGACTCCAAAACACAGCTCAAGGATGCAGCATACAGAAATGAGAGAGTAAGTCCACATTTCGGCCAGTGCACCAGTTCCAAAGGACCCCAGTTCACTGGGCCAGCATCTCAAGATTACTGATACTTAGATACCCTGCCTGGATATACAGCACATACACTTTAAAACATTTGTCATGACACTAAACTGGGAAGGAAAGGAGTCTAAACTAGGAAATCTACTGTCTTTTTTTGTGCAGAAAAGGAACACGGGTTTTTTGTCTATTCAAGGGTCTTCCAAGAGATAAGGTAATTGCAGTACTCTGACAATGGCATAAAAATGCATGCAACTAGCCATATTTAAACATATTACAGCCCATCCCCATGGCCAGATAAAACTACCAGTAACATGTATGACCCTATCCCAGGACACAGCAGTTGGATGATAAGCTACTCATCTGACAGGATCCTAGTAAGCTACTCCCATCCCTCAAGTCTTCTAGCTGCAGATCAACAATGCACTGAGAACCTGATGTTTAGCAGCTTTTATTCACCAAGAAAATGTCAGGGTTAATCAATAACTAGCCAGCTCTCAAAATACCACTTAGACAGTAAGTATTTGAAGGTACAGCATATACCTTTGGGATAGGCTCCTGTTCCAAGTCACTCCCAAAACAAGCCTCTTTCTCTTCTTTCTTGACTGCTCCCTCAGCTGCACACAGACACTGTAAAGACCAGATCTCCAAACTCCCAAGCCTACGTTAACCATATCATCCCGGTCTGCATAAAAAAACTGTGGCCAGCAGGTCGAGGGAACTGACTCTACTCTGCACCGCTGAGATGCCACCTGGAGCACTGCATCCAGCTCTGTGGGCCCCTCCACAAGAAAGGCACAGGAGCAGGTCCAAGGAGGGCACAAAAACAGTGAGAGGACTGGAGCACCTGTCCTGTGAGGACAGACTCAAGAGAGTTGGCATTGTTCAGTGTGGCGAAGAAATTTTTTACAACAAGGGCAGTGAGACACTGTAACAGGACACCCAGAGAAGATGCAGGTGCCTCTTCCCTAGAAACCGAAGTCAGTACAGGGCTTTGAGCAACCACATCTAATGAAAGATGTTTCCTGCCCACAACAGAAGGGTTAGATTAGATGATCTCTGAAGGTCCCTTCCAACCAACCCAAAACCATTCTATCAAATTAGATGCCTGAGGTTGGATTGTTTCAAGAGCTCCTGTAGCATGTACCCCTTCCCAGAGTTAACTACCACTTCAGTTCTCCCCCGAGTCTGCCTTATTTCACCCACAGTTACTATACCTGCCAGCAGCGTATCTTCCCTGTGCCTGAACAACCATCTCCATGTGGATTTTTGGTGTAATGACATTTCCAATGCAATAAAAGCAGTATTTGTCATATAGAGAAGGATTATGCTTCCAGAAATTACTAAGGGTCTCTTAGCACATAACCATGTAGTTTGTGGTCTATATGCCCCAGGCATGCATTTTTCTCACTTTTTTAAAAGGTTCAACACTACATGCTCATTTTGCTTCCAACTACTGCATAATGCTGGCGTATAATCAGACAAAGTTACCATGAAAGAACCTTGGAATTCATATCCATTATATGGTAACCTACAAATAGTACAATAGTTCTGCCCTTGTTACCCTTTGCTCATAGAAGCTTGTTTTACAATGTGAATGATAAAGAAGAGCTTTGATGAACTTTTGTAAAACCAATCTGACAGAACTGAAAAAGAGAGCTTCTGCCCACACCATGCAATAGGGGAGAGTGATTTATGCAAATTCTTAGGTACTGAATGCCAGAAATTCTTACATGAGCTAGAAATTACAGGAAGTATTAATTTCCTAATTGAGGACACTTCCTTATTTCAAAACAAACTGATCTTCACACTCATGAAGTCCTGTGGTTCTACCTCGGAATATAAGGGAAGCTGAAAAAGCAACTAGAGCACAAAGTAACTAGATTTGGTTTTGATGAAACTGTTACTGTGTCTCACCAGTACTGTTAAAGACCATTTATCCAGAAATACCTTTGAAAGCTTTCCTCCGCCTCCTCTTTGGAGACAAAGTAACTTCATGTAACTTGTATCTAAATTAAACATTATTCTTTCCTCTCGAGTCAAAGTGTGTAACATTCAGGGGAAAGGCATGAGGCTTTCCTTAGCAGTCGACTTCTAGAGTTTGATAAGCAGAACAGTATTCTAGTAATAATTCCTGTAACAAAATCCGAAATTAAGGATTATGTTCTTAACACTTGTCATTTTCTACAGAGCTGGGAGAACTGGACACAAATTAGGGTGGGGAAATACTCCTTCCGAAGACTGATTTTAAATAGGGACCAAAAAATTTTGTCATCCTAGACTTAAACAGCAAGGACACTGAAAGTCAGAGAAAGTGCATTTGCATAGTGAGTTACTTGAATTGAATTGTCAATACTGCTAATTGGCTCGTAAAAAGCTACATATCTTCCACAAGTGAAAACAGGATAAAAAAAGCATAAATATCAGCCACTAACTGATGGAAAGCCTCAAGAGATGGCCAGTAATACAAGTGACATTCAAATTTCAAAAATACAGTAAAGTTCTACAGTTTATGGCCAAGGAATTCCCTAAATATGTTACAAAGATAGTCTAAATTGCTAATTGAGATTAGTTCTCTACATAAGCTTGGCTTTCAAGTTGCTGAGATCAGTTCTACTCAGTCCCTCACCTATGGCAACAAGCATGGACCAAAAAATGGACAGGAACACTGAACCCCCTAGGAATTTCAAAGGCATCATTAAGAAGAAAAGATATTTGTAATTACTTTTGCAA